>ML784189.1:367862-390639 GCA_009831015.1 Picea engelmannii | reverse complement strand
ATTATTCCACAATTAAGCATGGGTTCTCTTACTCCACAAAGCGTCTTCCCGTGAGGGATTTCACCATAAGGGGACCACTTTGGAGTTCATCCATATTTACTTCTTATCAACCATGAAAATAAAATAATGAGTCATATTTACATAAAAAACTATTGGGTCCATTACCCAAACCTTTATGCTATGGGTCTTTTTTCAAGGGTTGACATCAATGACAACCAACCTTAATCAATAGGTATGCCTTAATTCCTTGATGAGGTTGTCTTCTTCATTGCTGACTGAGGTTTGCATCAAAACCTGCATTTCATTCTGATTAGAAATCTCTTTCTCTATATTATGTTCTTCAATATGATTGGAATTCTCCTTTTCTTTATATCATTCCTTATTTGGATAAGAATTATCTTTTTTATGAGTTTTGTTCTTTATTCTGATAGGAATCCTCTTTATCTGAGTCTTGTTCCTTACTTTGATAGGATTTGTCTTCTTCTTGTGATTCATTCTCATAACTATTTTCTAGGTGGAGCCATAATTCTTTAGCATATATGTAGTATCTCATATTTTCTTTGAATTGGTCTAACAATCCATCCTATATTTCTTTTAAGGATAATGAATTATTTTTCCATGCTTCCTTTGCAGTTTTGGTTTTGTTCTTTGAAGTAGTTAAGTTCCAAGACTTATTTACTACCGAATCCCAAAATCCAGATCCTCTTAACTTCATATATATTTTCATATTTCCCCTCCATGAAGAATAACATGTTCCATCAAGTAAGGGAGCTTCATTTGTGGACATAGAAATTTGTCCACTCATTTCATTAGAATCTACCTTCCAGTGTTTAAACTGTGTTGAAGGCACCCGCTTTGATACCAATCTTATTCAACCGGTAATGTTTAAATCGAATATTGAATCTATGACTTGTAGAATGACTCCTCGATCACTTGTATTTTTACCCTTGTTTGATAAATAATCACAATCTCATTTGATTCCTTATCGAATGAATCATGTGTGTCATCTCTTCTCAGCTTCAATTAACGTTCTTCCTTTTGATTGGTTCATTGCTATTTCTTCCTAGCTTTAATAATGTGTTCTTCATTACTCCTTTTTTACATTGATTCTCTCCGTGCTACATTTCCCGAGCTTTGGAATCATAGGATCACTTTTGATTTTATCATGATCAGCAATGATGACGAATTACTTTTTCCACAAGGTTATCTTCCTTTTATTTGATTATTGTACATGTTCGACTCATGTTTCCATCAATGGAAACACACAATCAATAATTCCAACAACACTTTCCATCCAGTAATCTACTACGTGTGATACTCGATTGCTTATAGAATTGACTTGCCTAATTAACTCAAGATTCCAATTTCTTGGAACAATAGTACACAATCTTCTGATCTATTCAAATAATCTCTGGATCCACTTTGCTAAAATATTTGAAAAATCAACAAAGAAAATTTCATGCAAATTTGTAAACACATACCTTTGTATCCATTTCTCTACATTGATCCGTGGATTATTATTCTAATATACAAAAAAATCTATCACCTTCACGTCCAACCATTGTCCAATATCCTCCTTAGTATACCTCCACATCCCCCTTAGTCATAGATCTCGGTCCCGACAACATAAACATATATTGGTGCATAGTGGGTAGACCCAAGGTTCAACATTAAATCACCAACAAAACTGAAGATACTATCCCATTCATCATCACCCACAAAAAGGTGAAGTCTCACCTGAGGTACCTATGGGGACTGCAGGAAAAAGGATTCCACAATAATAAATGGAATGGATATCATTCTAACATTCATTGTGACTTAGCATTCATTCAACATGTAATATAACATGTACATGAAAACATAACAACATAATAACATATGACATATTCATATTCCTGAATTATTCAACATGCGTGCAGAAGCATCAACTACATATCCTTATTAACTCATAAGCATATATTACATGTGTGAAATAAATAGATTAAACCAACACATCAGGACAGAAAACACATCAAAACATAGGAATTTAAAGTGGTTCACCCCAAACTAAGATATTCCCATAATGATTGGCTTCTTATATTGTTACACGTCGAAATTACTCACTTTGATAGTGTGGCAAGTGTCATCATTATAAGTGTCGCAAGTGTCACATTTTGCTCACAAGTGTCGCAAGTGTCAAAGAAAGCGTACTGCCATGATGTCTATGTCGTGCCTATAATGACATGAGAAGGACACTGGAAACATCTCAAACATCTGATTTGTAAGAAGAGAAATGAGTCAACATGCTTATGAACCTTTTGCCATCTGAAAGCACCCAAAAAACTGAGTTTTTGGAGGGGAGCACTCCCTTATAACTATCTCAGGAGTGTTGGCGCCCCCCCATAAGCCATCAGGGAGTGTTATAACACTCTTCAACCCTTTTGCAGGAGTGCTCCTACTCTCAGGAGTGTTGGCGCTCCCCTATACACTACTAGGGAGCGTTATAACACTCTAAGTGCCCTTTTGAGGGAGCGCTACCTATTTTGGGCAGCAGTTGATTTGTTGAGAAGAATGGGGGAAGGATCTTTTCATTCTTAGAAGGCAGTTGGGTTCAAATCCTCAATCAAGCCATGATATTAGGGTATATCTCTAACTGGAGGAGGAAAATCCTCAACTCACCCCAAGGATATCTCAAGTTGTTGAGCCTCTCCAAGGATATATAAGAAAGCTTTCTCATGGTGAAAGGGGACTGGAAAGGGAGAATCACACCAAACTTATGATCTTACAAGTGGTGCTGGAACAAAGATGATTTGGAAGAAAGAGACCTATGATCTCATAGGGAGAAATCGGTGAATCTATCATCATTCAGATTGTGGATCTTTTGAGCAAGGGGTAGACAAGGAGGACTTGACGAAACTGCTGCAATCCATCTACGGCTGTAAGCAATGTTTTGTCCTCATTAATATAATTTGCTTGGCCTGTTTCTTTCTAATTCATGTTCAATCTCACATGAATTTCTCTCTTTAGTAGATAGACCTATTTCAGACTAATCTTGATAGAGTAGGAAGTGGTTGTACCTTGTTTGTCTACAGGGCTTATCGAGGAGCGAAAGATTGGAGCTCAATTCGGAGTGTGCAAGGACAAACACCGGTAAAAGGTACTTCTTTTCTCCTTCCTCCTCACAAAATAGTCCACCTAGATCTAAAAGGAAGTCAGTGACCATGATAAGAACTTTCTATCTTAGAGTTAAGAGTCTAGCTCTTTGAGGAGATCTACCTGTCCGCAGGGAGATTTTCCTTCAACAGAAATTGGCGACTCCGCTAGGGAATCGAATCGAAACTTTTGGTTTTGATTTTTCCTCATAAGACCTTGTCTTACCCTTTGTTGTTTTCTGACTTTGTTCACCCCTTCATATCTGATTTCACTTGCTGATTGACTCTTTACCCCATCACATTCACCTTGTCTGTCAAAATTTGACTGAAATTTTGGGTTTTTGGACATTTTTATGAGCTTTTTGAGCCTGGCGCCCCTGTGCCCATGTTAGTAGAGTGCCAACACTCCCTGAAGGTGTTGGACAGAGTGTTATAATGCCCTGGTGTCCCTTACACCAGAGCGCTAGCCCCTTTTTGGACAAAATCTCTTCAAAAATTGCATTTTTTGGAGGTCCAGACCTTGTTTCTTCACTTGCTGAGCTGCTTTGTGGTTCAATGATTCTTCCTTTGACCTTTGAAATTCTTCCTCCTAAGAAGTAAACACCTTGTTGTTCATATTTTATGCCCTTCTTCATTATTTTTGAGTTTTTGCTGTTGAGAGCTTGAAATCGATCCGCTATTTTTTTCCTCTCCTATCCGACTGAGCGGGAACTCCAGTGAAGGATATCTGAAGTCTGTGACTCTTCTCACTTGGTTTTTTGAGATCATTGTTATTAAACATCTCTCTTTTGATTTTTCTTTATTATTCTTGTTCTCTGTTTTCTTCTTGTTTCAATCACAGCAAGAGGGTGTGTGTCATGTGTGCGAAATCTGATCATACTTGTCTGAATCTCCTTGATCTGAAAGGGTAGTTGGTAGGAGAAGTATTTGCATTGGATTAGTCATCATTCACATACACACGAAAAAGATACATTTTAGTGCTTGATTTGCATATTAGAAGGCGTTTTTGAAAATGTTTTAGCATTGCATTGGATTCGATTGAGAACCAATTGATTGAAGACGTTTCATATTAGTGTTTGAAAGTGAAAACGACTCCTTCTCTTTCCCTTAAATAGGCGTTAATTGAAAATAAATGATTGCTTATCATATTCTATGCATCTTTTTGGGCATTGAGTCATCATTCCATTAGTTTCACTTTCATTCACCCTTTGAGTAAAGAACAACTCTAAAACGAACGCTAATTAAAAATTATCTAGAACATTTTTGTTTTTAGGCTCTTCCACCAACAGTAGACTAGGGTTAGCACTTTGGATTAGGCTGTGAGTACAACTCTCCAAAGTTTTCAAAACAAACATTAGCATCCTGAGTTAGGGAGAGTCAAATCCAATTATTGTATTGGTTTTCTGGGATCCCCCTCTCACACAGGGGTTATGCACGAGGTCGCATTTAGGTGAATTACGGAGATTATCCCTCCATGGTTCAATTGTTTGTAGTGGTCGGATCGTATATTGGGGGTCGCTTAGAGGTATACCCACGATTATGTGTGGGAGCCTCTCGAGTTGATTTCAGACTTGTTATCCTGCCCATACGTTTCAGATCAGATTGTCGACTGCACCCGTCCAGGGACTCACTGCGAATTGGCGTCTCTAGTTGCCATAATCTTTAAGTACTTACACAAGGTGACGGTGAAGGGAAGTCTCACTGTACATGGAACAGACATTGGTCAAACTCACTCAGGCTCCTTGGAGGGTAAATCCATAATTACTGCATGGAAGCTTGCACCAAGGCGTAAGTTCATTAAGCAGGTCGCCATTGTAACTGTTCCACCATATCCCAACCCCTTCTCGACTTGATCATGCGACGTTGGATTTCATCACCAACTAGTACGGTCATCGAGAGAAGTTTTGTTTGCTTGGTTGATTCCTAGATTTCATTAACGCATGCTATTTCTTTTTCTTAGTTGGCCCTAGATTTTCAGTGTGTTATGTTACTCTCCACAATTGAGCCTGTAGATGATAAAGGTCTTCGCCAGTCACGTAGGATGCAAGGGATGCCTCTGGAAGGCTATCAACCCTTACCTCCTAACCCTCTAGAAGAAAACTACCGTAGAGAGGTAGAAAATCAATCTGATGCTGGAAGTGCTATTGCTCCTTTGTTAGATACCTTAGAAGATGCTTTGGTCATGGTTGAAAATCCCACCACACCTGTGTCGGTAACTCCTCTCGAACCACTTTTGGTTCGTTTAGATTCCCTTGGGAACGTCGTAGATGAAGAGATCCCACGATTATCAGAGAGGATATTTACCGAAACATATATGGGATCCATGGAACCACTCTTTGGTGATGAGTATAGGACTCCTGTTTGTCCTAGAACCGCAGTAGCAACCAATCCAACACCTGCTCATTTTGTATGGAGGACTTCATCAGGACGCAATCTCTATGAACATTTCGAATCTATTCGACAACCCTTTCATTCTCATGACCCTCCTAGTGAAACAGGACCATCCAGTCAAACCATGAATCACCCAGTCGATCAAGTTATTCAACCTACTTCTACACCAGCACAAGTCCATCCTAATGCTGGACTCATCACCTCTACTTATCCCCAAATCACTTCAATCTCTACCCCTGTTTCTACAAGATTTTACTCTACAGCTCTGCATGTTCCACACGATCTTGCTGGAACATCTTCTCACCCAAGAATGCAGACCCCTGCTAGCCAAGCACAACCAGCTTGAGGGAAACCACCATCCAACGAACCATTTCCTCCTAGAGGACTACCTTTCCATGGCAGGCCTACCCCTCCCGGGGGACAGTCCCCTTTTCATGCTCCTCCTGGAGGGCAACCTCCGTTTGCCAGTTATACCCCGGTCGTAAATCCACCACTGGTAGGGGGGAAACCCCTATTTGCTAGAAACCCTTCACAATCCTGGGGAGCATCCTCAGGAGGCACTTTTACTCAACCCCACATTGGGGGGCACTTGTATAATAACCCACTAGGAGGAGTATACAATCATGTTCCTCCCAGAACATCTTACGGGCAATCTTATCCGGGCGGTATCCAAAACACCACCTGGAGTTCTCCAAGACCACAGTCTTATCCTCCTCATGGGCCTCATGTGTATCTGCCTCTGGGATCTACTCCTTACCATTCTCAAGGGAAAAATATTTATCCTTCTCACGGGAAAATAAATCACCCGATCTATATTGTTCAAAACCCACCGGGTTATGCCAATGTTTCTCATGCACCATCGAATCCTTCTTATCCTGGCCAGCAACAACTATCTGTAGGAGGACCTACTGGTTACAACTATCCACCTAACCCAGTCTATGGTCCTACTGGTGTTCCTATGCCACACCAGTATCGTTCGCACATTAACCAACAACTACCTTTCCTTGAGACTCTAGATCTCCCAGACTTGTCTCGGTTAACTAATGATCTTATCTCTCATTCACCGGTTTGGCCAGTCATTCTAGCTAAACTTCCTTCTGATATTCCAAAATTTGACGGAAACCCTGGAGAAGATCCAAACAACCATGTGATGAATTTCCATTTGTGGTGTTCATCAAACTCCCTCATGGATGATTCTATATGTTTACGTCTTTTTCAGCGAACACTTACCGGTTCAGTAGCAAAGTGGTATATTTAACTACCACGTGCTTCTTTTCATGATTTTGATTCCCTTTCCATGTCTTTCCTCACGCACTTTAAACTACCTATCTGCTACGAGACGGGTACTGAACTCTTGACCTCCCTTCGTCAAACTAACTCTGTGCACATCTCTGACCATATTCATGAGTGGAGGCGATAACGAAGGATGATCAAAGCAGTCATTCCTGACATGCTCTTGGCAGAATGGTTTACTAAATCACTGTTACCCTCGATTGCTCGCGATGTCGCTATGGGTGGTGTGGTCACAGAGGAACAAGCCATTGCTCGGGCTTAGTACTTAGACTTGGTTTATTCCCAATCTGGTAATTTGTATGATTTTCTTCTGAATGTTGCTCGAGCTAATACTGATTCTTCTAAGCCATCATCCTCATCTCATGCAGATGGTGTTATCGGTTCTGTCAAAACTAAATCTTTTTCCAAATCAACTACACCCTCCTCTACCTCCCCCCAAACTCAGATCTCTGAGGTGAATGCAGTTCAATATTCCCCTTCACAACAATATGGAGGTAAGAAGAAGACAAAGAATAAATCAAAAAATAATAATGAACAACCCAAACATCAAACACCTGCTACCGAAAAGCAACCACAACGGAAACTGAAATTCCCATGTATCATTTGTGGTGACGATCACTACACTCGAGATTGTCCACTTCACAATGAAGTGGCCAAAATTTTCCAAGGAAAGTCACAACCTGTTGTGCTTACTCAGCCTTTTCCACAGCAACAATCCATGGTTGCTCAAACCCCCTCTCCTGGGGGCAGTTCTAGCAAACCTAATGATGAGGCCTCGTCGAGTGCACATATTTATATGTTTAATGGGATCAATTTGACCACTCGCTCTAAGACCTACGACACACCAGGTAACCCTGACAAAGGAAAAGACACTAACAGTGCCGACACTTTACCGGATCCATCCTCATCCTCTGTTTGTCTTCCTTCGGTTAATCCTCCATCTGGACCACTTCAGATTGAAAGACCCACATTCAACTCTATCTTATGCCCTCCTAAGAGAACTATCCACAAAGCTACCTTTAATCCTAGTTCATGTGCTGCCCAGAACTACAACATTGTTGAAGATTTGGCTCAAGCACCATGTGCTATGTTTGCGTTAGAAGTTCTACATCACTGCCCCAGTCAACGTAGAATGCTCTTGACTACTCTTGGTGTTGTTGACCCTGATTCATCCAATCAGATCATGTTTAACCTAGATAATTATGCGTCTTGACTCTCCCACCAACTTGCTTTCCAAGTTTATGTTGTTGTTCACAATCAAAAAATCCATCAAACTATTCTGGATGAGGGAGCCTCAACTTGTGTCATGTCTTTCGCATGTTGGAAAGGTTTAAAATCACCTACACTCAACAAATCCCCAATGATGTTACGCACCTTTGTTGGGTAAGGTTTTCATCCCCATGGGCTTTTATAGTCCCTGCCCATCCAATTGGGTGGAAAAACTGTTACTGTCGATGTCGAGGTGGTCAATGCTCCCCTCGATTACAACTTGTTACTTGGAAGAAGTTGGTTTTATGCTATGACTGTCGTTGCCTTGTCGGTCTTCCGATGTGTACAATTTCCTCACCAGGGAAAAATTGTCACTATTGATCAGTTGGATTTCTGCATGATCGATGCTCGCGCTCCTACTACCAACAATATTCCTTTCTTGGGAGACCACAAGATCACGTATGAAAGCATTGGTGTTGGCTTACTAAAAGATTCTATCCTCATGGGTACCTTCCCTACACCACTTCCACCAACTACACATCACATTGCCACCGTTGATAAGATTTCGACCGCAACTTATCAATCTTTGGAATCATCCGACCCTTGGATTGTACCTTGTCCTTTGGAATTCGATGCACTAAGTGACACCGTGCCACTTAGTCCAGCCAAACCATCATACGTTTCTACCCAATCCGCTTCTCCCTCGTCAGATGACCAACATCTATTGGCGCTTGATGTTTCCTCGATGCAATCATGGTTGAGTTCCTTGTCATCTACGATCGACTACATTTCCCCAACTTTTCCTTCAGATGAATCTATTCTGGAAATGTTTTGCATTGACAAGTTACCTTGGGATAATAACTGTCACCGATCCTCTTTTCTTCCCCCTCGTGAAGAAATTCGGGAAGATATATTGTCTATCTCCCCTCCTGGTGTTGATTTTTCATCATCTCCCATGCTTTCAAATTCCGATGATTTGGATCTGGTAGTAGACATGGTGATTTCTTCGGTAGGATTATTGGAGCCTGATCTCCTTCCTCCTATTGCGACCCTCAACATGTGTTCCTTCTCAAGTGATTATCTTCCATCCAGCGAAGATATCCTGGAGGCCATGACCAATTTTTGTCCCTTGACATGGTATCCTTCCAGAGCGTTATCCTCTCGGAAGCCATGATCAGGAAGAAACCATGAGCATAGTTTCTCTTCTCTGTGGAAAGCTCGTTAAAAAATGAAACAGAGGTCCTGAGCATAGTTCTTTTCCTGTGTCAAGCTCGTTAAAAAATGAAACAATCACCTCTCTTGAACCTTCTTTTCATCCACCCTTTGGTGAATGAATTGAAGCTTGGAGGGCATGTCTTCAGCCTTTGATGATCTTTCTGGAGTTAAGCCACTATCTTTCAAGATGGGGGCATACCGAGCTTAGTCTTTGTTCTTTCTCGTGCTCGTAAATACATGAGAATGCATCTGGGTAGACTTTTATCTCTTTTTTGGACCTGTATGGATACACGAAAAAGGAACCCCCTGGAGTTTCCTTTAAGATCTTTTCAGACTCTCTAAACATGAAAAGATAGTCGAGCGATCTTGCTTCCTTTCCCACTTGTTAAAAGGTTTGAAAGGGCATCTTTCGAGTGATAATTTATCTCTTTTTCGGCCTCACGAGACTAACTTTACGAAAAAGGACAACATTGGAGTCATCTTTAAGTTCTTTTCAGAATCTCTGAACATGAAAAGATTGCCGAGCAACCTTGTTCTCTTCACGCTCGTTAAAGTATTTGAAGAAAACGTCTGTTGAGTAATATTTTATCTCTTTTTTGGTCTCGTCAGACTACTTTACGAAAAAGGAACTGAGAGATTTCTCTTTTAAGTGTTTTTCCAGACTCTATAATCATGAAAAACCTTCGAGTTTTCTGTCTTTGGACTCTCTAAACAAAACATCGACAGGCCCATATGGGATCGAACCCTTACTTCTTCCAGTTCGTTAAAAAAAGGAAGAGGAACTTACCGAAGGTGAGTTTTATTGAGCATGTGTTATCCTCCTCAAGCTCGTTAAATTAAAAAGAGGTACTCATCTATCTAGATGGGGGAAAAATTGAAAGAAGCAAGCCAAGCAGTTTTTTGAGAACATTACCAAGTAACTCTTAGAGTCGCCCTTGAACACGACACTTTGTTTTTGTGCACATCTTAATCCGCTGAAACTCTGCACCGAACCAATCCTATGGTTTTTTCTTACTCCTTTGGGTCACCCGACGGAAGTCACAGTATCCACTGCATCATCATGTTTTGGTCCATGTCATGTTTCTACTGTTGTGCCTCAGTGTTCAAGGGAAGTATCTGCCTCGAGATTCAGCCGTCACAAATATCTTGTATCAATACCCATGTCAGTCCATGTTCATTTGATCTACCAATTACATCTCTGTGTTCGTTTCATGTTGTTGATGGGGGATACATCAAGGCCCTCCTTCGACGAGCCTATTCCTGTCGACTTCAACGCATTATCCAGGGACTAGACTTAGAAACCAGTTAGTACTTTGGGACTTGCATGCCTCAATGGAAGACCTTCTCACATCTAACAACGGGTTTACATCATTGACCTCTAATTGGATGATTCCACGAATGTTCGACTCCAGCTCATCCATTCACATTCGTTGGAATGTACTAGGGTACCTTGGGAATCATTGACATTAATGGTGATCTCCCTCGGGCTTGTTAACGGTTTACATCATTGACTGGTAATCAAGTGGTTTCTACCATGTTCGACATCAGGACATCTATTCACATGGTTAGATTCGTACTACATCGGGATCGGTAAGAAGACCCTGGGTTGAGTGATCACTCTGATATGTAATTTTCCCAGGTTGTGACGAAATTTCTTTTGAACAATGACACATATACTGTTACATAGATCCACTTTGTATTAGTCCTAGCTATGTCTTGTCATCTCATAGATCCACTGTGTATTCTTCATGGCTACGATTAGTTTAGGTCATGGGAGTATAGATCCACAGTGTATTTTCAGTGGCTATACCTTTTTATCAATACAATTATGGATCCACAGTGTATTTTATGGCGGCCATAGCTTACAAGTCTTGATCACCCAAGCATAGGTATGCATGCCTTGGGTTTGAAACATGTCATAATATTTGTTGGATGTTTGTGTGCAGCTTCTGTCAGGTTCTCTGCATCTATACCCTTGCTTGAAATTCTACAAAGCATTTCAGTTATCAGTTCTTGTCTTCTAACTTAATACTTTGGGGGGCAATATGTTACACGTCAAAATTACTCACTTCGATAGTGTCGCAAGTGTCTTCATTATAAGTGTCGCAAGTGTCGCATTTTTCTCACAAGTGTCAAAGAAAGTGTACTGCCATGATGTCTATGTCATGCTTATAATGACATGAGAAGGACACTTGAAACATCTGAAACATCTGATTTGGAAGAAGAGAAATGAGTCAACAGGCTCATGAACCTTTTGCCATCTGAAAGCACCCAAAAAACTGAGTTTTTGGAGGGGAGCGCTCCCTTATAACTATCTCAGGAGTGTTGGCGCCCCCCCCCATAAGCCATCAAGGAGAATTATAACACTCTTCAGCCCTTTTGCAGGAGTGCTCCTACTCTCAGGAGTGCTGGCGCTCCCCTATACACTACTAGGGAGTGTTATAATGCTCTGAGTGCCCTTTTGAGGGAGCGATACCTATTTTGGGCAGTAGTTGATTTGTTGAGAAGAATGGGGGAAGGATCTTTTCATTCTTAGAAGGTAGTTGGGTTCAAATCCTCAATCAAGCCATGATCTTAGGGCAGATCTCTAACTGGAGGAGGAAAATCCTCAACTCACCCCAAGGATATCTCAAGTTGTTGAGCCTCTCCAAGGCTATATAAGCAAGCTTTCTCATGGTGAAAGGGGACTGGAAAGGGATAATCACACCAAACTTATGATCTTACAAGTGGTGCTGGAACAGAGATGATTTGGTAGCAAGAGACCTATGATCTCATAGGGAGCAATCGGTGAAGCTATCATCATTCAGATCGTAGATCTTTTGAGCAAGGGGTAGACAAGGAGGACTTGACGAAACTGCTGCAATCCATCTACGGCTGTAAGCAATGTTTTGTCCTCATTAATATAATTTGCTTGGCCTGTTTATTTCTAATTCGTGTTCAATCTCACATGAATTTTTCTCTTTAGTAGATAGACCTATTTCGGACTAATCTTGATAGAGTAGGAAGTGGTCGTACCTTGTTTGTCTACAAGGCTTATCGAGGACCGAAATATTGGAGCTCAATTCAGAGCGTGTAGGGACAAACACTGGTAAAAGGTACTTCTTTTCTCCTTCCTCCTCACACACTATTCCACCTAGATCTAAAAGGAAGTCAGTAACCATGATAAGCACTTTCTATCTTAGAGTTAAGAGTCTAGCTCTTTGAGGAGATCTACCTGTCCGCAGGGAGATTTTCCTTCAACATATATTATTCATTCATGTTCAATCCTTAAAATAGGTGTGCACTGCTCTAAAATAAGATACATCATTTCTACCCAAAATTCCCTATCTGTTCACACATATAGTGCACACTTATATCATTCTCCAATCATACTCCAAAACTATACTCATACCATTCACTCATACTCTCACTCTATGATTTCACACTTTCCTTCTCTGACTCTAAAAACAACTAACTTCTACCCAAAACCCATACATATTTATACACTGATGTTAGGTCTTATCCCATTACAGAATGGATGAAAAGGTCTAACTACTTATAACTAATTTTCTTCTTCCGTGCATTGGCTCTTGAATATGCGTGAACAATCACACATTTTTCTCTTATAATTTGCTAACTTGTCACGAAGTTTTCTCTTATGCGATTCCCAAAGCTTAACCAAAATGTCCTGCTCCAACAGGTACATTACAGTGGTATCAGAGCTAGTGGTTCTTCTAGCATGTGACTACATTATTTCCTAGAATAAAAGGGCATGGAGGAAAAACCTATTGAGAGTCACTAGAAAGAGAAACAAAAGAAAACCATATAGAATCAGAGCCATAAGGAGCCATGGGGGGAAAACATGAAGGGACTATGCTCCAAATATTAAAATATCTAGTCAAGGGACAAAATGAGTCATCCCAAAGATAGGCATATACAACAAGGTTCTAGTAGCAGACACTTGAAGTGTTCACGAAGTTGGTGGGGCAGCTTGGGAACATGAATGTTATCGGCCAATCTGGACCCAGTGGATCCCATTGGGGTGACATAATACATACTAAGAGTATAAATAAGAATACTTGAATGAAAAATAAGAAACTAAAGGTCCCTAGGCCCTTATTACCACATTTCCTGGTAGGGAATCCTATAGAAGCACATCAACAACCAGATTAGGGGATTGATATTAACACCTCATACAAGGATTATGAGATGATAGATGAAGATATTTGTGAGAATGTTTCCTATAATGAATTATGCCACCTCAAAAAAAAGTAAAAACCTAGGGAGGGGAACAAAGGAGCGTAGAGCCCACATAACTATGACCTCATGTGCAAGGTGGGAAGGTTGACTATCCCACCCTTTGATGGGTCTACAAAGAATATGGCTAGGTCCTGGGTACATAATTTGGAAACTTACCTCCAGCTTAACCCAATGACCAAGGATAAGTAATTAAATATGCCACCCTTCACCTGGAAGGAGAATCTCACGAATGGTGGTACCATGGGTTGGTAACATTAGGGAACATCATCATCACTTCATATGTGGACATCACTTAGAGTTTGATGGAAATATTTGATAGTAAGGACCATGAGATACACTTCAAGGAGTTTTCATAATTGAGACAAACATGTACACTAGAATCATACATCGCAGATTTTCAGAGGATGGCAATTATGGAAACAAATATTTCCCAACAAAGGTTGGTGATGTTACTCACAGAGGGTCTAGCTCAACCCCTAAGAGGATGGGTGAAGGCCTTCAGGCCAACCGCATTGCAGGAGGCCATCATGAGATCCCAGGATATGAAGGACACAATCAACAATAAGGTACCAACAAATCCCTTTATCCATCAAGGGGTTAAGGAGACAAATTTTCTGTAGAAGCTATGGATAGGGAAGGATAGGAAAAATGAGGAGATTCATGGAGAACAAAATAGGAAGAGAATTTTCTTTAGTTGCTAAGATTTTTGGGATCCATGTCATCGATGTATTGGAAAAGGTAAAGTCCATTATATTGAGGTGGCTTTTGACAAGGAGGGTGATGGTGATGATGAAGGTATTGAACATGACAGTGGTGAACCATCATAGACTATAGAGAAGGAACCATTACAAGATATCCCCAAGGGAGTGACCATTTCCACACTTTCAGGAGTCTCTAAATATTACACATTCAAGGTTAGAGGGTTACAACATTGCTGGATGGTGGAGCCACCCAAAACTTCAGTGTTGTTGCACTTGTCAATAGGAGAAAAATACCTGTGAAGGATTTCAAGGGATTCAATGTGGTAGTAGCATATGGGTACAACATTATGTGTACTCAGAGGATCAAGGGACTAGAAGTAACATTGGGAAACTATGTTCTGATTGATGAATTCAATGGATGTACTCATTTGGAGATATATGCATGAGTTATTGGGACATGGGGATGGAGTTCTAGGAAAATGGTGGATAGCACGTTGTTCTGAGAGGTATGTTGATAGGTTCCCACAGGATCGTGTCTAACAAGAGCACATTGAGGATATTTTTAGACATGGGGACTTGGCTTGTGAAACATAGTGCTTGATCACAATAGAGAAGCCATCGCAGGAATGAAAACATTATTTTGTGGATATCTAGGTATTTCTTGGAAAGCATGAGAGAGTATTTGAACCATTGCTAGAAGGAAGACCACCTAACATAGGATTTGAGCATGTCATTGAACTAGAAGAAGGGTCAAAACCCATTATTACCACAGCCCCTACAAACATTTTAAAAGATTCAAGGATTAAATAGAGAAGTTCATAAAGGAGTTGATAGAGATGGGACATATCAGGCCTATATCTAGTCCTTTCACTTCATCAGTTGTACTAGTGAGGAAGAAAGATGACACTATGAGGATGTGCATATACTATAGGGAAATAAACAAGAAGACCATAAAAAATCGATACCTAATACCAAGGATTGATGAGATGATCAGAGAACTACGTGGGGAAGTGTACTTCTCAAAGGTTTATGTGTGATTAGGATACCACCGAATCCGGTTCAGAAAGGAGGATATCCATAAAAAAAAACATTCATGTGTCAATATGGGCACTATGTGTTTCTATTCATGCCCTTCGGGTTGACTGATGCACCAAATACTTTAAGTCGTGCATGAACCATATGTTCACCAAAAAATTGAGGAAATTCTTACTGGTGTTCTTTGATGATATTCTAATCTACAATGGGATGTGGGAGGAATATATAAAGCATGTGGATGATATTCTGACCATTATGGAGGAGTAGTCATTTTTTTCCAAGGAGGAAAAATGCAAGTTTGAGTTGATATATATCCTCTATCTAGGGCACATGATTGGTGTTGAGGGAGTAAAGGTGCATCAGGAAAAGATCCAAACCATCTGAGACTATCCCACCCCTAGGTCACTCACATATCTACAAGGATTCTTCGGGATATGTAGCTATTACAATAGCTCTGTGAAAGGGTTTTCACAATTGGATGCACCACTGACATACCTCACCAAGAAGGTGATGTTCTGATGGTCATAGGATGAATAGGTAGAATTCAACATAATGAAGAGGGTGATGAGAAATTTCCTAGTATAAACACTTCCATATTTTACACATCCTTTTGTACTAGAGTGTTACACATTTGATGAGGGGATAGGAGTAATGTTGATGTCGAAACAACATCCGATAACTTTCAAGAGACTAAATATGATGGAGCCTAAGAATATTTACCCAATCTATGATAAGGAGATGTTGGTCATCATGCATGCATTGGACAAGTTTAGACAATACTTGGTAGGAGGATGCTTTGTGGTAAGGACTGACCATAATAGCTTGAGATATTTCTTGGAGAATTGGGACCTGAATGAGAGGTAGTATAAATGTATGAGTAAGATTTAGACATATGATTTTGAAATTTAATATGTAAAGGGGAAGAAAAATATAGTTGTTGACGGATTATCCAGGAGACTTGTAGCCTTCTCCATGATAGAGATCTCAATAGTCTGGAAGCCCATTCTCTTGGTGGAACACTCCAAGAATAAATTTTCTTGTGAGCTGATGGAGGGAAATATTTAGGATGATAGGTACAGGGTAGTGTATGGCATCATATACTACAAGGATAAGATCTATATTTTCCCCGAGTCCACACTCAAGGATAATATTTTGAGGTCATGAGTACATGACACACCACTGGTAGGGCACCCGGGGTATCTGAATACCTATAGGAAGGTGAGGGAGAAATTATCATGGAAGGGTCTTGAGGGCGATGTACTTAATCATGTGAAGGAGTGCATGAATTACCATTATAACAAGTCATAATTCACACATCCAATAAGACTACTTAGACCATTGTTGATTTCAGAGTATAAGTGGGATATAATTTCCATGGAATTCATCATAGGATTTCCAAAGGTGTATGGCAAGGACTGTATCTACGTGGTAGTGGAAAAATTGACCAAATATGCACACTTATTTTCCATTCCTATAGATTAAAACACATATAATATAGTAGATCTATTCTTCAGGGAGGTGTTCAGAATCCATGGTCTCCCGAGGAACATAGTCAGTGACCGAGATAGTAGGTTTCTCAATGCATTTTAGCAGGAGTTGTTTAGGATATTTGAGGCATATTTGACACCTAGTACTATCTATCACCCCCATACAGAAGGGAATACAAATATAATGAATAAACAAATCAATGAGTACATGAGTAACTATGTGTTAGGGATACAACAAGCATGGATAAAGTGGTTTAATCTTGGGGAGCACTACTACAACACCACTCATCACATATCCATCAGGATGAGCCCATTCATGGAATTATATGGTTATGACACTCATTATTTTGTGGATCTAGAATTTTGGGAGAGTCGATCTCCCAAGGCCAAAGACCGGTTGCAGGAAAGTCAGGAAATCTTGAGAGTCCTGAAGGAGAATTTGCAGGTCGCTCATAATCAACGTAAAATATATGCAGATAGGCATAGGGTAGAATGCAACTTTGAGGTTGAGATATACTCTTTCACAAGTTTCATACTTATAGACAGTCATCATTGAAGAAGAGTAGTGTAGAGAAGATAAATCCTTATTTCTATGGACCCTACATAGTGGTGATGAGAGTTAGGGAAGTCACGTATGATCTAGAGTTACCATATGGTAGAAAGATCCACAACACCTTCCATGTATCCTTCCTCAAGAAGGAATTGAGATAGTAGGTCACTTCTTCGACAGATCTTCCTCCACTCAATGAGGAAGGATGATGGAAACCCCCACCCTTCCTAGGGGGGCCTCACATGACCTCCCCAATATTAGGATCTTCTACTGGAGTTGAATTAGCTCTCAGATCCACGTTGTATCCTCTCTAATGTTCATAGTCCCTTTTAAACCTCCTCAGGTGTAGGTCCGTATAAAAAAAGAAACTCGCAGGTGCTTCCTCTAATCCCATTTTTACCTTAAAATCCAACTTCAGGTGCTAGCCCCTTTTACCTGGCAGGAATATCATGTGACCATGGGCTAGGACCAAGCACTTAGCTGAAAGGCACTTATCCAGAGCTTCATTACTCCAGCGCTCCAGAACTTCTAGCTTTGGGAGTTTTACCCTCAACACACTCCAATCCTCCTAAATGTTGAACTAGAAAACTCCCAAAGAGTTCAAGGGTCGAGGGTGCACACTTCTCCTACAACTAATGGCTCTGATCCATTTTGGAACTACGGGCTTCAGGGTTTTCTAGGACTCCAACATGTAATGCCTCTGAACTGCCAAATGCAAAATCAACGATCTACGACTGACACTCCACCCCTCGATCTACGACTGAGATCAAATCCATGACTCTGGGGCTCCAGGCTTTAGAGGTTTCGCAAATCAAACACACATTGCATCCCAAATGGTCGAACGTTGAACTTGCGAAGAGCGGATATCCATGGTCCACGTGTCCCCGTCATTGAACAACTAGGATTGACTCCGAGCTTCAGGAGTTTCTACACCAAAAAAACTTTCACCCATGATCCTCTGGAGAGATGAATATTTGAATACTTTATAATATAATGACACGTGTACCTGACAACCAATGGTCAAGATTCACTCCAGAGTTCAGGAATTCAGGGTTTTCCCTACTCTGCACAACAACCACTGATTTCTACCGGAGTGTCGAATCTTCAAATGCATGAGATCTACAACTCACATTTGCCTTCACGCAGATCCAACATCTGGGATATGATCTTCTCCATGGGGCTTCTCCTCCCTGTCTCGGTCTGATCCAACGACCCATATCTATACACAACCAATCCAACGACTGGAAATCTCCTCGTGATCTACGACATATATTCACTATGGGACTTTGTAACTTCATGTATTTTTCCTAACTTACAAGAAATAACTTCATGTATGGGACATAGGGGTTTAATAGCCTCACTCCTTCTCCTGATCTGAGGATTGTGAGGGATTTTTATTTCTCCTGAACAAATCTCATCCATTATCCTCTAAACAAAGAGATTTCTCCTCTTTTGGGGGACTTATTCTCACTATCCCTCCTCGATATTTGTCACTTGGATGACTTAAACCTTTGGCTCATACCTTGTTCTTATCCTGTAGTCTAGAACTTAGATTGTTCTCTGGTGCACACTTGTGTTATCTCTCCTGAGCTTGGAATTATTCAACTTTAAAGGGGCTTAGCCCTTTGTTCCTTCAGATGACTTCTTGTTCCCCCCTGGCACTCTATGATTTTCCTCTTGAGCTTGACAAAAATTTAATGAAGTGTTGGCTTCATGCACCCTTTCCACTCACTCTCTCGAGTCTTAGACTGTAAGACTCACCTATGCACTCCTTGTTCTATTTATCCTTTGATCTTGGGAATTGTTAAATTCACCTTCGCACTCCTTGTGCTCTTTCTCTCCTTGAGATATTTGAACCTTTAGATGGTTCGACCTCCACACTCCTTGTGTGGTCACTCCTTGTACTGGTTTCACCTTTGAGATTTTATACTCCTGTGAGTATAGGTGCACTCCTTGCACTCACTCTAAGTAAACTTATGTTATCTCTCTTGAGCCTGACAGGCCCTTGAACTCGGTCCTTCACACACTTGCACTAACTCTCCCTAGATATTTTACTCTGCTATGAGTGTAGGCGCACTCCTTGTGCTCGCTCTATGTAATCCTTGCACTATCCCTTCTAAGCTTGTGATTGGTTTTGGTGTGCCCACCTGGAATGCTCCTTAAATAACTCCTGAATGAGTTATTTTGCACTCCTTGCATTGGCTTCTCATAGTTTCCCAACAAATCTGGTGTGCACTCCTTGCCCTAGACTTGAGAGCCCAAAACACTTAGAAATTCACACAGATAAGGGATTCTATCTATTCCTAGAAAGGGAACATTTAAACACTCATAGAATTCATAAACATGCATAGTAAATATTCAGAAACAAACATTCAAAAAAAGATAACACACACAGATAGATTCATATGTAGGGAAATCTGCTTTTGTATTAAGTATGAATGATTTTTACAATGTTTACAAGATTGGACTACAATAGAGTCTCAATTATTCTCTCATCTCCTCTCTTCTCTTTATTTTCTCATGATGTTCTCTCTAATTCTAATTCCTTATTCTAATTCCCATGATCTCAATACATTTGGATTTTTACAAAATAGGGGCTTCTCGAGCCTTCCTTCACATGCTTACATTAAATTACAATTAATTTATATCTAGTCTGAATTGGATCTAGATCCATCTACTTGTCAGCCATTAAAGCCAACTTACACTTATCCTTACAAAATACAATGGTTATCTCTCCTCGAGCCTTTACAAAATTTATTACATTAAATTTGAGACTTAAACTCAAAACGAGAAGGTTGGCGCTTCTCTCTCCTGGGGATCTTCTCCCTCCTAGTGTGCTGTGGCACTGGCTATTGACTTGCCTATGATGCTCCTGCATCAAAGGAAAGTTGGTTTTATCCCTCGAGAGGATTGTTGATTTTATAGAATGAATATTGAGGAGAAGGTTCATTCGAGAGTACTTGGTTGTATGGAGAAGATTTTCCACAAATGATGTTACCTGGGAAGGAGAGAAAATATTATAACTGCTGACAAATGTTTAACATGTAGCGTATGCTTATCATTGATGGCAAGTACAACAGTGAAGATGGCATGAGTATAGGAAGAATGTAACAGATGGGCATCAGAAGCAGTTTGGGAAGATGCTGCAGAGGATGGTTGGCATGCTTTATATGCAGTATGCGCTTGTCATTGATGGCAGGATCAGAGTGTGCATCGATGGAAAAACAGGAACAACATAAGATCAGGAGGAATTAGCGCAGATTCGAATGCAGTACGTAGGTGTGCACCAGGGATGAGGTTAACTCATGGCTAAAGCTCAAGGTAGATAGCGTACCTAGGATTACAGGCGGATCAAAGGTCGAGGCCTTTGACACTTAGAAATTCTTCCAAGTAAGGAGGATGTGTAATCTTGGAGGAGAAGCATCGGTGATCATTGGATCCCATCCCAAATTCTCGATGACCGTCAGATCTCAATGTAGAAAAGAGGAGCGTACAGATATGGAGGTGTCAGATCTGAGCATAAGATCCAACCATCGCTGGATCAGGGAGAACCTGCACGTTCATTAAAGTGAAAGGAGTAGAGGGATCACAAAATCCTAAAAGAAGGAGGACCATCCATCTTCAGGCAGGACACGTGGGGATAGATCATCAGTTCACTGACTGGAGAGTCAAAGGAACGATGTTCCCTAACCTCTCGAAATCGCGATATCTGAAATCACAATTTAATCTCAGCCATCAGATTAAGGTTGAATCTGGACTGTTGATTCTATTCCATGTCAGAGTTTCGGGAATCGAGAGTTGGAGATGTCAAGTAATATCATCCACAGAAATCTTGATTTCGTGATATGAAAAATCGTGACTTAATCACAGCCATTGAATCAAGGTCTCATCTGGACCGTTGATCTCAATCCATTTCGGAGTTTTGCGAATCACGACTTAGAGAGGCAAGAAACATAACCACAGGAGTCCCGAAATGTCGAAATGCGAAATTGCGAAATACTTTAGGCCTGTGGTCTCAGCCGGTGGTCACACCATCGAAGAGCTAAAGAGAAGAGTACGTGGAGACAAGCTCCTTTTCATCATTTCGGGGATCGCGACTTGGAAAGTTGAGAAACTTCACAACAGGATTAACAAAATGGTGAAATGCAAAATCGCGAAAAACACGTTATGAACAAGCACTTGGTCATGGCCATGGTCATATAAAGGAAGGAGCTAGTGCAGAAAATCTCCATCTCAGAGTCTCTCCTATCGCGACTTGGAGTGACGAGAATCTCCATCTAAGGAACAATGAGATGCAAATTCACGATGAGATCTGGACCATTGATTCATCGAGATCGTGGACCGTCGATCAGGGTCGATGAATATCATAAGTTCACAACACCTTTTAGTGTAGCCTGTGGTCACCGCATGTGGTCACGTGGAGGAAGGACCTAGTTTAGATAAGCTCCGCCTCAGAATTTCGGGGATCGTGTATGGGAGTCTCGAGACACTGGATCATACGAATTCCAAAATACCGAAAAGGTGAATTGTCAGTGTAACCGGAGGTCACTGCCTATGGTCATGTAGAGGAGGGAGCTAGAGCAACCAAGCTCCTTTTCGGAGCTCGTGACATGGAGACTCAAGATGTCTCATTGCAGAATCTCCGAATTGTGAAAGTGAAAAATGGGTAAATAACGACAATACTCTTCAGAGTTCATCCAACAGTGCAGGTGAATTTGAGCATAATCGGAGGGCTACTGTTGCACGACACAGTGAAACTGCCAGAAACCAGTGATGAGTTCTACCAAAGGACTCAAAGACACTTTGAGGTGATTGACAAAGGAGGTGAAGAGTATCAAGGGATCAGCTAGTAGAACAAAAACTATTCGTGGAGGCGATTGACAAATAGATGAGTGTTGAAGTCTGTAACTAAAACAAAAGGCATAAGCTCGACTATGCTAGAGAAGACGAGGATTATCAACTGCCAGAGAGGTTGAGGTATCTCAGCAGAACACCCAGTGATGTTGGACGCGTGGTGGGAACCACTAGAGAAGCTGAAGAATTGCGATGATCAGGCAGAGCACTCAAGAGGTGGAGGATATCGGCACGGTGTGAGTATGCAGAGGTATTGCACGCATTGCATGCACAAGGTACACAAAATCTATAAGTACACGGTACATAGAAGAGATTGTTTTGTTGTTGCTATTGGAGTTGTTGTGGTTGTTGTTGTTGAAGGTGATTCATGCGTGAAGAAGGAGGAGAGTGCAGCAGCTGAATTGAATAGAAGAGGAACTGTGCAGTGAATGGAGATGTTGCACAAAGCATAAAAAGTAGAAGAACAGATAGCGCAAGTCAGGCGTGCAGAAGACACTGATGCAGACAAGGCAGAGCAGCGTAACAGAACAACAATCAGGTTGGTAAGCCATTGAATAATGTTATATTGCTGTAATAAGTTTCAGTAACAAAGAATTTATTAAACAGGGTGGTTGGGAGGTGCTAGGGAGGACTGGTGTCCTCAAAGGTTCAAGTGGGTGCTTGAACACAGGG
>ML784189.1:336633-352176 GCA_009831015.1 Picea engelmannii | reverse complement strand
TCGTTTATCCCCGGGCTTCTCTGCGACCTCCGCAGCCCAGTTCCATGGCAATAATTCCCCAAGCGCCCTTATCGCCCCTTCAGCTCCTCAATGTCCCGCCTCACCCTGAACATCACTCTAATCTTCCAAGCAGCTCGACGACGGCACCTTCTCAATGGGAGGCACCACAAGGAGCAGGACAGAGCTCTCAGGAAGCTTTTGAGAGAGACCGTTTCAGCAATGGCCTGTCAACCCTGTTCAACTTGGTCTTCGAATTACGACAGGAGGTGGCAGACTTACAATTCCGCATGCAAACCGCGGAAACTAAGGTAGCCAGCTTCCTCCACATCATCGCGTCTATGCAAAGCGCATTGCTCTCGGATCCGATTGCAGTCCACAAAGGGGAGGAACAGAACAGAGGTCCAGCCCAAGCAGACATGCCGCAGACTGAGCGTGAGGACTACACTGGGGAAGCAGCGGATGACCAGGAAGCTGACATGCGTTGGGATGCTGAGCCTGTTCACACTGAGGGAGCACCTGGGCCAGGGGATCCTCAGCCCATGCAGCCCCATCATTCACCAGGTGTCTAAGTTTATAGCTTTAAGTGCTAATGCTACCTAGTAGAAATAAACAGTATAGCTACTCTCTTGTTTTGTTAAGAACTAGATGAACTATGGAAGGGGTGAGCTGGCTGGACTGGTTTCCCCATGCTGGGGCAGTCCAGTTATTACAGCTTGCCACCTTTTTTGTAACTTGCTATCCAGCTCTAGACTCTGAAATCTCTTAATATACAAAACTCTTATTTACAAAAAAAAATTATCTCCAACATATTGGAGTTCTCTTGTAACTATAATTGTGTGTTGCAACTAAATCGCATCCTCAAGACAAATATTTTGTATCTAATGGTTGACATACTCCCTCCTATTATCTGTTCATAGGAATTTGATCTTCTCTCCTAACTATGTCTCAACAAGGGATTTGTAATCTTTGAGGTGTTTAAAGACCTCATATTTTTTCCTGAGAAAGAATGTCCAAATATGGTGTGAGAAATCATCAACAAAAATGAGCGCATACCTTTTTTTATTGATTGATGGATGTGGAAAAGGGCCCATGAGATCGTTGTAGATCACATCCAAAGGAGATGATCCTTCTCAATCTTTCCTTTGTCGAATTTTTCTTGAGGGTTTTTTCCAAGAACACATCCCTCACAAATTAATTTGGAGAAGTGGATGTCAGCTAGACCTTCAACCATCCCCTTCTTGCTAAGTTGTTGCATATATCTAAAATTTAAATTCTCAAACCTTTCGTTCCATATCCTACTGCTTTCATCAGCATGCGTAAGTAGTAATGAAGAATCTAGTTCAATAAATTTAAAAAATATGTAGAGTTTGGATTGGTGATTTACCTCACCAATAGAAACTTTGGAATTGGTTTGCATGTCATAGATATCCACTGCATTAGTTGTGAATATTACTTTCTTTCCGGTGCCATATTTTTTCATCTGATACATGGAGAGAATGTTGATGGAGAAATTGGGAATGCGTAGCACATTCTTGAAGATCTTGTTTGTGAGTTCAACTCTTCCTTTTCTAGTGACTTTGACTAGAGAGTCATCCCCCATCAGAATAGGAGGACCTTTGCATGCATACAATGAAGAGTATAATTCCTTTGTGTATTCCATGTGGTGTGATGCACCTAAATCTACAATCCAAGCATTGGGAGAGAAGTTAATGGCAATCAAAGCATGGCTAGAATTATCTTTATTGGGGTTTAGATCTTCTGGCTTCTACTTATTTGCACCCTCGACGATGTGATATCCAAGGTTATTTTTTCTAAATTATTTGTGCTATTTGACCTATCTATTTCTGCATGCATGTGGATTCTATATGGAATCCTCGTTGGTAGTAAGTTCATTTCTCCCCTTTTCTTCCCTTTCCAACTTTGGATCCGTAGGAATTGTTGAAGGGTTTTGAGTACCCTTCCTTCTTTGGATTTTGATGTCCTTTACCTTTGTATTTGTGTTTAGATTTATGATTTTGGTGACTATTAACATCTTTCACAACAAGTGTGTGTCTCTTTGAGCCTTTGATTTTTCCCATATTGATGAGCTTGGTATGCTCTTGTGTCAGAGACGCGATAAAGGACTCAAGAGAAGGATTTTCTTAGGTAGCTCCAGAGGCTAGCCTAACTGAATGAAATGTGGATACAAACATTGAGTATTATGGACTAATTTTGAAAATAATGGTAAGAACCATTTGTTTCTCCTTAGATTTATCAACCCCGCAAGCCTTGAGTTGCGACAACAAATGCTTATATTTGGTAAAAATATCTTTGAGATTGTCGAAGGTTTTTGGATCCAAAGTGATGAATTCCACCTCAAGTATATCCCCTCATCTCGTCCTATTTTCCAAAAATTCCTTCCATGGTGGTCCAGACTTCATCGGGGTTTTTACAGGAGGATATGTGAAAGATGAACTTAGGAGAAATGAGACTATAAATAGTTCCATATGCTTCATCCATATGATTTAGATACTTTGATTTTTCTATGACTAATGTGGTTTCAGTCTTTGTGTCCATGGTTAACCTATATAATTCTATTCTTCAAATACGCATTACCATAATGTCCTTACATGAAAATAAATTGTACAGTGTAAGAATAAATTCTTTTGGAAATTCTATTTTCACGCTGTCTTCAATCTTCGGTACTTGCAAAAAGAGTCTGGTGTGTCTTTTTCCTAGCAATATGTTGGCTCGGATACCATGTAAATGTGGATGAAATTTCATATATAATATCCAGCTATCAAAGGACATACATAGTTTGCAGAAGAAATGAGAAAAGACAGAAATGAGAGAGAGAGAGAGAGAGGGAATCAAGAATTGTATTAATTGAATGAATGAATGATAAATTACACATGACATACTCTATATAACTCAACTAATGCACACTGGAATAGAATCAATTGCGCCATAGTGGCGGTCTAGAGTGATTTTGACATACACCGACAGTTAAGGGAGTTAATTGTCACCTAGTCTGAGCTAACTAGCCTCTTAGTCTTCAATTAACTGACTGAAATAGGGTGAAGTGAGGGTAATGTGTTAGTCTGGTGATAATCCCAAGGACAGTGTGCATTAGCAGTGATGATCCCAATTTTTCATGGTGATGGAACAAATGTGGCATTAAGACTCCACTCAACTGATCCAAATGAAGTGTGAACTGAAGAGAATATTCTCCTAGAATGTAGGAAAATGAATATTCTCCCTAAACTATATGATATTGAATTATGACTAAAAAACATAGGGAAAACCTTAGGAAAAATAAATCCTATGTGTGTGAATTATCTCCAACATATTGGAGTTCTCTTGTATCCATCGTTTTCATTGGGGTTTTGAGAAAATCCCTTCCTCTGTAGGTTTAGTTTAGTGGTGTAATATCCACCCTAGATAGACAAATCTAGGGGAATTCATCCAAGTTTCTCATTGGGGTTCAATGTGGTGTTTGGTTTCATGTTGAAGAGAGTTGGGAGGCATATATGCTTGCTTATGGTGTTTGCGGCAAGTTTCAAGAGGAGGTTGAATGTGTGATATGCAGGTGACAAGAGGGTTTTTGTGCATCTATGGGAGGAGACATCCCCATGGGTTGAGAAAGGCTTGTCCCGTGAGGCCCCACTAGATTCATAGAAATCGTCCCACAAGGAACTTTGTGAATTAGGGTTGCAAAAGTTTTTTGGATCAAGTTTAAGATTCTCTCAAGACAAGATTGGAAGGCTTCTTGCAGAATAGATATTACTGGAGCAGAGCAGTGTATGGCTTGGAGAGTCTTGGGACAGTGGATTGGAATCATTCCAGGTTTCTTGTATTGTCTATGTAGTAGATTGTGTAGCTTCCTGGAAACCATTATATTTTTGTGCTTAGGAGTATTATGTAGTTGTCATTATAGCCATTGGGTATCATTGTACTAGTTTTGGGAGTTTCCATCCATAATAAGATGCCATTTTATCTTCTCTATTTTATGTGTAATGGATGTATCATATAGGTTTGAAAATATGCTTAATTGAGCAAACTGTTTGTAAGAAGTTATCAACACATTCACATAAGAAGGAATAAAAAATTTGGGGCGAAAAAACACAATTTCCCCTCCTATCCTGGTTGGGGACATTACAATTTTATTTAGCTAATGATATTAAACACACTAATTATCTATTTGAAACCTTATTATAAATTAGATGTGATGTGTTGTATGCAATATCATTATACAAAAGATGTGTTGTATGCAATATCATTATACAAAAGACCAAAGTATCATTAGAAAACTATAAACTTACATAGAAGATAAATCTTAAATATAAATTAATATTACTTGAGTATTTAAAAATATTATGTTTAAGTAGACACCAAAAACAATATTACCATATAGTAACAAAATAAACAGCGTAAAAATCTACACAATTGATCAAATATATCAATTGCTTATTATTTGTGTATCTATATGTATAAACATGCACATCAAACTTTGTAATTTGATGATAAATGGTTTATTTTTTAACAGTTTGGAGACTTGGTATTTGTACCTTCTAATACTTCTGGCTGGGTACTTAAAAAACCCAAAAATTGCAGTGGATGCAATCTCTATATGGTATGTACTCCATTTTTAATGCATATTTCGATGGAATGACTATATTTTCTATGTTATTTATGTACTAATGAGTGAGTTTTACATATTTTGCAGTATGAATTTAATGGGATGGGAGTTAATGATATCTATTGGATTCAATGTTGCAATAAGGTCCAATATTTCTTCCAAAGTTACGCATAAAAATCTTTAATACTTGAAAATTTTCTAACTTACATGATGGAATATATTT
Source organism: Picea engelmannii (assembly GCA_009831015.1). Lineage (NCBI taxonomy): Eukaryota > Viridiplantae > Streptophyta > Pinopsida > Pinales > Pinaceae > Picea > Picea engelmannii. Next base: position 347,335 of record ML784189.1, on the reverse strand, counting down.
CATCATTATCTTCACATTCAACATGCACAACTACATAAAATCTCATTAGATATACCATTCATTATTTTTGTTGATAGTGTGAGAGTCTCAAATGAACTTGGAGCTGGGCGTCCAAGAGCTGCAAAATTTTCGGTGATCGTTGTGGTTGGTACAACCTTCCTAGTGGGTGCTATTTTTATGGCTATAATCTTCATTACAAGGAATGAATTTGCAGTGGCTTTCACTGATAGTAAAGAAGTGATGAGAGCCGTCGCCCATCTTGCACCTCTACTAGCATTTACAATGCTTTTGAATAGTGTGCAACCAGTTCTATCAGGTTCACACCAGCTACTCTTAAAATACATATTTTATGACTTTGATCCAAACTAAACCAAAAGATAATAATATTTTAATTTTCAGGTGTTGCCGTGGGAGCAGGTTGGCAAGCTCTCGTGGCGTATATAAATTTAGCATGCTACTACCTTTTTGGAGTCCCACTTGGTTGCTTGTTAGGTTATTATTTTGATCTAGGAGTGGAGGTATGCATCATCTTCCTATTATCCAGGAGTTTCATTTAAGTTATTCATAAATTACAATAAAGTAAGTATTAATCTAGAACATTTAAGTCCTACAATAGAAATATGCTATTTAGCAATGATTTGTAATTTTATTATATAAATAATAATTATAAAATATATGACGATAATGCCATTACAAATGTTACTCTTAAAGTGAAAGAGAACACTATCACATCAAAATTGGATACTTGCATCTTAAAATTAACTTTCAATCTAATGAAACTTGAAATAATTAGTGATTATTGAAAATAAAGTCACTATTTTAATGTTATTTAACCAAATTATTATTATTATTATTATTATTCCATTAGTATGACTTGTATATTAATTGTTTTTCCAATTAATATAGTGTTTAAAATTTGTTATATTTTTTGACTTGGAGTATAATAGATTGCATGAACCTTGATAACATTTATTAATTTTCTTGTAGATTTGCTTGTGTAGGAAAAACTATAATAGTAGTTTTAGATTGAATTATTCCTTTGAGTGGTTTATGATGTTGCTAGATATATTTTTGATTGTAGGGAATTTGGGCTGGCATGATTAGTGGTACTGTCCTACAAACAATTATCTTATTTATAATCACATATAAAACAAAGTGGAACAAAGAGGTACGCATTTAGATCCAACTTGTTTGTGAAACAATTATCCTATGTATAATAAGACAAAGTGGAACAAAGAGTTAAGCATTTATATCCAACTTGTTTGTGAAGGATATTGATTAGAATAAATGAAATGTGAAACTTTATGATGATTCATTTGTGTAGGCTAGTCAAGCTAATGACAGGATTACAAAGTGGGGAGGAGCTACGTAAATTTGCATTTTTTTCGAGTTGAGGTTTATATCTTATACTCAGAAGATACATTCTCCTACATATGATCAACGTTGGATGCTCAATTGGTGAAGGTGAGATATTAATGTAGGTTCTACAAGACTAGCCTTTTGATATGATGTATTGAACTTTCTAGTAGAAATAATTAAAATAGCATGACCTTATTCTCAATCCATTATACAATTGACTAATTCACAATATTCCAAGTGAATATCAATGACTAAGTTAGCTTTCTAGTAGAAATAATTAAAATAACATGACCTTCTTTATTGAATTCTCAATCCATTATACAATTGACTAACTTAATATTAGAGCAAAATTTGGACATTGAATAATTGAGAAATAAAAAATGTCAACAATTACCATCTTATATACGAGTCAATTATAAAATCATATGATGAGTTGATGGATCAATATAGATAATACTATTTGATCATATATTCATTATGAACATTTTTATGTATGAAGCCTTTTCAAGAATTAAGTATGGCCGATTTGATTATTTATGTTGTCTTCCATTGAAATTTGATTTGTGGTTTGAGTAGGTACTTTTGACTTGTAAATTAATGTATGATAGATGCTACAAATATTGGTATGTTTATCCTTTCATATGTATTTTTTCCTTGCAAATAGTGAATATTACTTATGCCATTTTGTGATTCTCTTTATAATTGAGATGATTGTTTTAATATTGTTAAAAACAAACATAACATAAATCGATGAATGGTTATGCTTTCAAATTTTTTAAAAAGAAGAACATGTTATATATCGATGGTCATCCAGACACTCAAGGAAGTATTGTGAGACTTATACATAGTTGTAGGTGCTTATTCTTAGTGCAAATTGTTCATTTGAGGAACACTCCAATGAAAAAAAGTTCTTTATGAAAAGGAAAGCATTCAGATTTGTTGTTGTGCATGAAATATGTATTTTGTGTTCTCGTGACGGGTTGCTAATAAAAATTTTGTAGACCACAAGCTACTCATCAAAGGTAGCTTGCATCAAAACTATCTTTAGACGTTCCCCCGGGGAATACGAAAAAGATAATTGAGTAACTATATTTTTGGATTTTATATAGAATTAATGTAAATTTGTTGCTTAATTGGACATTTGTTTTATAAAGTGGTTGGTTGTATGTGTATTGGAAAATAAATGTTTGGTTTAATGTTTCAACATACTAAATGCATTTCATTCACTTAAATCATTAATTTAATGTTCATATTTTTGAAAATAAGATTTAGAGAATGAGAGACATGTCTACCATCTATTGTTGTAGCTCACTATGATGTAACTTGAGAGAATATCGATAATCGAGCACAAATAAAAGAGGAATATTACCAAGCATGGTTTAATCAAATAGCTATTCAATTCCTACTACCTCTTGAGTCACCAATGTAGAGAATTTACAAAACATTGACTCTTTATATGCCAGGGACTAAAACAATGATATAGAGGTTGGTAAGGATATTGTTTTACAGGATATCCATTCCATGGAGAGAGTGTTGTTAAATGCATTCAAATAGTAAGCTAGAAGATGATATTGCTCATATTATCGATACTTTATTTGAAAGATTAAAATATGCTCCCACTACCCCTTTCTTTGGACATGGGTTAAGGTATACCCAAGTAGGGACAAAAATTCCATTGTACAACATGAAATAAATGCATGGTATATTAGATGCATGTTTCTTGACACTACTGAGGTAATTAACCATTAAGTCCCCTATATTTTGATGAATTGTGTTACACTATCAGTAATGAAAAGGGATTTTATGTGTGCTTAATGGTAGTGTACATTTATATTGTCCACTAATTGTCGGTTACTCAAAGATAAAGTAATTCCAAGTGATAGTGTACTTTCCAATGGTCGCAAATAGGTAAATAAACTACTAAAAAGGTTGGGTATTGAGTACATATCATATCATGTTTGTCTAAATCCTTGTATCGTTTATAGAGGAAAATACAAAGACAATGATATGTTCATAATGTGGGCATGACAAGTACTAGAAATAAAAAAAAAAGGTAAGGCACATGGTCTTCACAAGGTTTTGAGGAGCATACCTATAATCCCAAGGATGAAAAGGATCTTAAGTTGCAAAGAATGAATTATGTTGCAAAGGTGGCATGCCTTGCACATAAGTGAGCCAAGAATTACACATATTGTAGTGGAATCAATAACCATGAAAAATATAGAGGATACATGGCCTAGTAAATTCAAGGATAAAGAACAAAGTTTTTGATTGAGTATATCCATGGATGGATTGAAATTTTGTTCCCTTCAAAACACCAACAATTTTGTTTGGCTAGTGGTAGTGATAAATAACAATATACTCCCATGGTTTTTTGTGAAAAATGAACATCTTAAGTTGGCTCTTATAGTTACTCATAGAGATAAGTGAAGAGAATGTATGTTTACCTCTAACCATTGAGCAATGAATTGAAGAAATTATGAATATGTATATGGGTATATGTTGTATTAAGATCCATCTTGATGGATAGGTCTTTATGTTTGATGGCATATGTGCACATACCACACATAGTTATATAGGAATAGAAGTTTGGTAAGCATGTTTGTTATAGTCCAAAATTCCACCACTATGCGTTGTTGACCTTGGCCCACTCATATACACATTTGCATATCACTTTTACTAAGTTTATTACTAAAAACTACCATTTTTAAAAGTGTATGCGACCTGACCTACATTCAACACGTGTACATACAAAACCTGATCATTTTTCAGCCCATGTTTACTCATAAAAGTTGTTAAAAATAAAAATTATGCACTTCCTAGCGGGGTTTATGGGCTATGTTGGGTTGCACAACCATTTTTACCTCATGTAGCCTTTCTCAGAACCAAATAACCATTTAATTTACATATAAAAAGGTCCCTAGGGGGGGTCATTTCACAAGGTAGAATGAAAAAGCAAAGAAACTTTTCCCAAATTTCTCCTTCTCTCTATCTGAGTTTATGCATTAAGTTCTGAGTATCCATCTTCAACTTTCCCAGTCCATAAACCTCCTTATGAAATCCATTAAACTCCTTAATTTGGCATGTTGATTGTGAGGATTTTTCTATGGGATTAATTCACTTGGAGTCTCATTGGAGGAACCCAAGTGAGGTTCATGGACCAATGTTGACAAGATATTGGTTGTAATTCACCTTCTTGTTATTAATAAAAGAGATTTTTCCTTTTCCAAATTCATGTGTATTTTTTCTTAAGCTGGTAATTTATCTCATGAGTACTTGGACACATAAATGATCTCAATGTTTGCATATATATATTTCTTTCTGAGTTGTTTCAAGTCATCTTTGGGAGGAGACCTACAATCTGGGAGCAAATAGTGGACAAAGGGGATATGCTATGAATGAAAGGATACAAGGCTCCTACCTTAATTTGGTTTCTCTTTTCCTTAGCAATCATTAGACCTAGTTAGATTTGGAAAGAATAGGCTAGTTTCTGTCTTTTAAGGAGTCATCGCTCTCCCTAATCATTAGACCCTGACTAGGGAATTTTCCCCCAAAGCAATGTTGAATCATTTGTTTACATTTGAAATTTTATTTGGCATATTTAATTTGGTGCAATTTTATTGTTTGCTACTTACATGTTCCATATACAATAACAGTGTAGGTCTTGTAACAAAAGAGAATCTTGGATGTAAATGTTGGGGACCTTCTATAAAGTCTAGGTGGTTCGATGACTGACGAAAATTGGTGTACAATTTATTGAGGGTATTCCTCTAAGAAGATAAGCATATAATTTCAGTGTTAATATAGAGAGACCTAGAGACATGAAATAATGACACTAGCTTACATAATAGAGAAGGAAAACGAAGATGTAAAAATGTTTGATTCAAATGGAGAACCTATGGCCAATGTGTTGGAAATATTATTGTCATTGATGTCAAAGATAGGGTGAGCCTACAGATGTCCAAGATAAATATTACAAGCCTATATATGTCCAAGATAAATATTACAATATGAAGATTATTGAAAGTATTATTTTTGGATTTTTTATGATCAATTTGGATACCCCATATTTGAAGTCATTTTTACCTTACATAACTAGCTCAAATGGGAACACAAGTTATATGGTTTGAAGTATTATTCCAATACCTTTCCAATGGTATATGTAATTCCCTCTAACTCCCTAGGAATGAGGAGATATGATATTTTCCATCTGACAACCTAACTAGAAAATTGAGGTAAGCTTAGCTAGTCTTTATAGGCTTGACCCTGAAAGTGGGGACATAATTACTATAAAAATAGGATACAATTTTGCATTTATAGAGAAACTAAGAAAGATATCAAGTTTGAGGTGTGCTAAAGGTGTTGGGGTATCTTTCTAGGATCTAAAGGTGTGCAAGAGAAGTCCAAGGGATTTTCTTGATGTTTTTCTCATTCTCAAGGTGCGATATGAAAGATTGAAGGTCTAGGATGCTACCATGTCCATTTTTTTGAGCTTTCAATGTTTATGTCAGTGCATGTTGCTTTGAATGGATGTTTCCTTCAATGATTACATTCTATAAATTATACTATGAGGCTTGCTAGGGTTTGAATGATTTTCCATGGAATGAAACATGTGGGTGAAGTAAGAAGTACTTTGTGTATGAAGATCTTGGATTACTGTCTAAATATATCATACTTATTTGGTGCTCAGTTGAGGATATTGGTGTCTCTAGTAGGTGGGTGCCTACAACTTGTTGAGATGGTCCTCAGTTGAGCAGATGGGTGTATACAATAGGTTGGTTCCTACATTTTGTTGATTTGGTGCTTAGTTAAGAGATTGGTGTCCCCAGTAGGTTGATTCCTACAATATTTGTAACACTAGGTTGGTGCCTACAATATTTGTAACAATAGCTTGGTGCCTACATACATTTATAAATATAAGCTTATGGTTTTCTCTTGATTGGGTTTCCATGTTAAACTCTGTGCATTGTGATTTGAGTTTATACGTGATTATTGTTTCTCAGCTAATGAATGATTGATGAATGTTTAAATAAAGTGAAAAATAGTGTATATTGATTCACCTCCCCTCCCTCTCAGTATAAGCATAAGTTCAACATTCATAATTAGAGAAATTTCCTTTGGAAACAATCTAACCACTACAAGGAAGATACCATCAGTACACATGGTCGATCAAGAAGAATACCTCTTCATAGACATGGATACAAAATATATTGATAAATAAAATGAATACAATCAGAAAGAATGATCATATTCATAAGAAGAAGGAATTGATAGGGAAGTGAATCTTGAAGCATAACTCATTAGTTCCTTAGAATAAATAGATAGACTTAGGGAAAAGAACATAAAGTAGAAAGAGCTATTGTAGAAATATGAAAAGAAGGATCATGATCTTGAATAAATAGAGAATATAGTTATCATCTTGAAGACTCAATTAGAATAAGAAAAAAGGGTAGAAGAAGTGGTGAGAACACAACTAAAATAAAATGAATAAAATTGTGAGAAGCTAGAAGTTGAAATAGTTTCCTTAAGAAAGGAAATGGGGAAAATAATTGATCAGTTGAATAGAAGCTTGAAGTTGGGAAAGAGTACTAAAATATTATATAATATTCTTAGTTTCCAAAGGTCACCATTCATCAAGACATGTATTAGCTATGATGAAAAAAAAAGACACCCAACGAAGATGTAAGTATTGAGGTCACAGAGACATCAGAAAACGAAAATGAAGAAAATCCTAAAAGATATGCCAATATTCTCAAAGGATCCATCAAAGATGAAAGTAGCAGCAGTAAAGGCAATGGTGACCAACAGAAACCCGAGTCTTCTCAAAAAAATAACAACAATGAGTTCAAAAGAGTTGTTCCACCAAAGAGGACTTTCACAAACCGATACCAAAATCTCTTCCTTGGATATTGTGTTTCTTGCAATAATTTTTTTCATAAGGAAATAGATTGTAGATCTTATGCAAGAAGTGATCATGTGAGAGATATAAACAAAGGCTCTTATAAGACCTCAAAGGATGATTATCTAAGAAACAAAACTGAAAGTTCTCATGGGTTTTCTAATAGAAACTACAATTTATTTGCTCATGTACTTGATTACAATAGTGAATACTATAAGTGAAATAAATATGGGCAAACAATGAATTATTGTAGATGTAGTATAGTCATACCTCCTAAAAAAAACAAGGAAGAATATGTTCTTACCAAGCATAGAGAAGAATACTCAAAGGATTGGAAAAAGGAAGCAAAAAAAAGAGATAGGGAGAGATGAAACTATTTGTTATGAGAAAGGATGTGATAAGCTAGATGAAGATGGTAGAGAGATTCATTTATTTTATTCTCACTTGAGACATATACACCCCATTTTTAGAAAAGGTAAGATTGAGAAATTTCTTTGTGAAAATGGAAATTCAAGTTTACAATACTCTTTTGGATAAGACAAGTCATATGATTGCCCCTTGTTAGAAATGAGTGAGGAGGTAGAAAAAAATTCAAAATAAAGTCAATACTAAAGCTTCACCTTCTTCAGAAGACCATTTTCATGACTTTGGAGTGAAAGATTTGATCAATAAAAACAATGAAATAAAAGGATCAATGTTGGATACTTGTACTAGAGACAACATGGATAATGATCGTTGGACATAGACTTTTAAATTGAACATTGGAGTGCTTAAAGGAAAACACAATATCAGGGGGAACAATCCTTTTCCATTGATTTCAAAGAGAGAGAAGTTGCATCATATTGCAAACACAAGAGAGTTTCAGATGGGGGGAGTATTACATAATTGACTAAGGGTTGTCATCAACAACAAAGGGGGAGATTGTTAGAAATATTTTTTTCATTGATCTCAAGGATATGGAGAGCCTACAAATGTCCAAGATAAATATTACAAGCCTACAAATGTCCAATATAAATATTATAATATGGAGATTGTTGAAAGTATTACTTTTGGAATTTCGATGATTAGTTTGGCTACCCCATCTTTGAAGGCATTGTTACCCTACATACCTAGCTCAAATGGGAGCACAATTTATATGGTTAGAAATATTATTATGATACCTTTCCAAATGTGTATGGAATTCTCTCTAACTCCCTATAAATGAGGAGATATGAATTTTTCCATCCGACAACCTAGTCAAAAAATTGAGGTCGACTCAACCAGTCTTTACAGGTCATCCCTAAAAGTGAGAATAAAATTACTATAAATACATGATATAATTTCACAATTGTAGATAAACTAAGAAAAATATCAAGTCTAATATGCACTAAAGGTGTTGTGGTATATTTTTAAGATCTAAAGGTGTACAGGAGAAGTCTAAGGGATTTTTTTGAGGTCTTTCTTTTTCTTAAAGTTCTCTATGAAGGATTGAAGTTAGGTGATGCTGCCATTTGGATTGTTTTGAGTTTGTGATGTTGTTGTATGTTGATGTTTTTGTTAGTGGATGTTATGTTTAGTGAATGTTGTCATCATTGGGTGTTGACTTCAGTGATTACATTATGGGAATGATGTTATGAGGCTTGCTAGGTTTTGAAGGATTGTATGTGGAATGAAGAATGCAGGAAAAGTTGGAAGCACTATGTGTATGAATATATTGGATTGGTGTCTACATATATCTTATTGATTTGGTGCTCATTTGAGGATATTGGTGTCTCTAGTAGTTTGGTTCCTACATTTTGTTGAGTTGGTGCTTAGTTGAGGAGATTGGTGTCTCCCATAGGTTAGTGCCTGCATCTTACTGAATTGGTCTCCAATTGAGGAGATTGGTGTCTCCAGTAGGTTGGTGCCTAAATTTTGTTGACTTGGTGCTCAGTTGAGGATATTGGTGTCTCCCATAGCTTGGTGCCTAAATATTGTTGATTTTGTTCTTAGTTAAGGAGATTGGTTTCTACAGTAGGTTGTTTCCTATAATATTTGTAACAATAGGTTGGTTCCTACATACATTTATAAAGATAAGTTTATGCTTTTCTCCTGTTTGGGTTTCCGTGTTAGCATTGTGATTTGATTTTATTTTTTATTATTGTTTCTCATCTAATGAATGGTTGGTGAATGGTTAAATAAAGTAAAAAGTATCGTATATTGATTCCCCCACCCTCTTAGTATAAGCATAAGTTCAACACACTGATCCTAAATGTTTCTACACCTATGTTGACAAAATTTCAATGGAGATGAAAAGGCAATTTATATTTTATGAGATTCAATATTGAAAGAATCTTAATATTGATCACTTACTAAATCCCATGCATATATTCAAAAATATTTCATCTTCTTTATGGAGGAACATATCATAAAGAAAAGTGACACATTGGGTGCTAGGAGAGATATTGTTTCTTTGAATGTTAAAAAAAAACATTAGCTAAAAAAATAAAGTAGAGGAGAGGTTGGTCTATCTTGGTATTTTAAATAAAATGATGCCCATGGATTTTGAAAAAAGATGAGATGTTTTTTATGAGGGTTGTTATATTGGGTGTGAAGGTCATTTATTTATACTGGTTTAATAAACAATAGTGCTTCACCATAGGAGTACATTTATCATGGTTGAAATGACATGAGCATTTGAACCTTATAATGGTATGTGTTGGAAGATTGGTTGTTGTCATTGATGTCAACCCTAGTCATGCGTTTTGGACCGCAAGATTGATAAAGGTATTTGGACATGAAGGATAATGCACATGGAGATACAACACCCATGGATGGATATTATACATCATGTTGTTTCCGGTGGTATGTGGCACGTCACGTGGATCCTCATGGTTGAGGAGAAATTAATTTTTGAAGATGACAAAGTGAATTGTACATGTAGGCCCTAAAGACAATTAAAGAAAAGAATTACAAAATAAGAAAGTGTCAGGTCGGCCCTAATGTTAAAAGGAAGTGACATAAATGGTATAAATAAACATTATTATACATTCATTTGATACAAGTCGTATTTCAAAGGGAATAAGAAGTAAAAGAAAGTTGGATTTCAAGGGAGGATGAATTCTTTTGGTGATGTGTTCTAACGGTTTGTGACCAGTCCTGAAGCTAGTCAATAAACAGGTGTTCCAGGTAAAACAATCATAACTTCTTCATACAGAATCCAAATGAAGTGGGACCACTTCCATTGGAAAGAGTACAAACTATAGTTTCTTGTGTACAAGTTTCAGAATCAGATGTTAAATATTGAGTGCAGGGCATGCTGTACAAGTTGGGTCTTCTGAACAGACCAGAATTGAATAAAGTCTACCATTCTTTCTATAACCTCTTTTTGGTGAGGATTCAAGGAGTGAAAATTGGAGGAGTTTCAGAGAATACATTGAGTAATATTATCTATAGGATCAGAGTACTCCAAGAATTGAAGAATTG
>ML784189.1:301895-318299 GCA_009831015.1 Picea engelmannii | reverse complement strand
GGAAGAAAATGTCCCAAAGACCAAAAATAAGGATGAAGTATTATTGAGTGCCACATGTTCAGGGGGAGCAACCCCAAAGAAGAGAGTTACATTTTTCCATTAAACTCAGGGGGAGCAGCCCTAACCTTTTCCATTGATGTCAAGGGGGGAGAGAAATTGGGATCATGATGATAGGGGGAGCACGAGTGTTGCCATCAATGACAAAGGGGGAGATTGTTGGAATATTGGTTGTTGTCATTGATGTCAACCCTAGTCATGGGTTTTGGACTGCAAGATTGATAAAGGTATTTGGACATGAAGGACAATGCACATGAAGATACAACACCCATGGATGGATAGTATACATCATGTTGTTTCCGGTGGTATGTGGCATGTCACGTGGATCCTCATGGTTGAGCAGAAATGAATTTTTGAAGATGGCAAAGTGAATTGTACATGTAGGCCCTAAAGATAATTAAAGAAAAGAATTACAAAATAAGAAAGTGTCAGGTCGGCCCTAATGTTAAAAGGAAGTGATATAAATGGTACAAATAAACATAATTATACATTCATTTGATAAAAGTCAAATTTCAGAGGGAATAAGAAGTAAAAGAAGGCTGGATTTCAAGGGAGGATGAAGACTTTTGGTGATGTGTTCTAAGGGTTTGTGACCAGTCCTGAAGCTAGTCAATAAACAGGTGTTCCGAGAAAAATAGTCATAACATCTTCATACAGAATCCAAATGAAATGGGACCACTTCCATTGGAAACAGTACGGACTGTAGTTTCTTGTGTATGAGTTTCAGAATCAGATGTTAAATTTTGAGCGCGAGGCATGCTATACAAGTTGGGTCTTATGAACAAACCAAAATTGAATAAAGTCTACCATTCTTTCTATAACCTTTTTTCGGGGAGGATTCAAGGAGTGAAAATTGGAGGAGTTTCAGAGAATACATTGAGTAATATTATCTACAAGATCAGAGTACTCCAAGAATTGAAGAATTTCATAAATTGAAGAAGTCTTAGGAAGCATTATCGGGTTCTATGTGATGATTGGTTGATGGTGACGATTCAATGTAAAGTTTTATTATCTCTCATATATTCTTGGGTGGAAGGAAGGGGAAAGGATGGAGAGTTCAACTCTCTCTTTATATTGGAGGATTGTATCTTCCTCTTGGAGGTTTATCCCTCCCTCTACTTTTGGAAGCTGTAGCTACCTTTGGAAGTCATTACTTCCCTTGAACAATAAACTATTGATTATATCTCATATATTGTACATGGTGTATTATGGTGTATTGGTGTAACTCTTATACTATTGTTCATTGCTCATTGGATATAGTTGAATGGTTTAAGTATAAGTTGAAAAATGTTTTAAATTGTACTTGATACTGATTCACCCTCCTCTCAGTATCAATAGTATGTATGTTGATTACATGCTTCTTTTTTCTGTAGTCTAGGTTATATGTTATGCACTCGTAGTTTTGTGCCAATTAATTTTGTATGTGTTTATTTTGTAGTATCATTATTATTTTCTTGTGTGTGGTTTCTTGAATCGTGACTTCAGGACACATGATGTTCCATATACACATTATTTATATTTGTACACTGGATTACATCGAAAGATATCAACATGGCTAGTATTCCACAATGGCATCGAGAGATAACTGAGATTTTTTATATGTTTGAGAAGGAACCACCCATTCGTTTATTATACTTGCAGGTCCATGTTATAATTCACCTTATTGATGAGGTTGAATTAGCCAAGGTGGTTTCATGTTAATGTATGTTATTCTTGAAGAGGTACATTAAAATCTTGAAGGGCTTTATTTGACAAAGGGAAATATCTAAGAGGTCAATGGAAAAGGGGTACATAGTATATGATTCATTCTATTATATTAGTGAGTGAATCAAGAAAATCAAATATACACAAGGAATATGTTTTGGGATGATCATTAGGATGAGGAAAAAAGAGAAGGGGACCTACTCCAAATCAATGGGAAAAGGCACACGATAAAGAGTAAGACACTTGTATTTTGTCAATTTTATGTAAAGTCACTATCTTCACTAAACTTTATAATATCAATTTGGTCTCATACTAATTTTTTATTTTATTTCATAAGTACAACAATGAATTCAAAAATGTATTCCATCAATAAATTTTCTCTTTACAACATGGAGGCAATGTAACCATGGGCTTCATTGTATGAAGATAAGAGAATGAAATGAGACAATGATAGGAAATAATTCATACAATTTAATGGTATAATGATGCCTTGATCATTTAAAATAAAATATATCGATGATTTGTCCAAGAAATTAGGTGGATAACTATATAAAAATGAAATATGACACATCCTATCATTACTCACATGGTGAGGAGGATGCACTTAACATAAGGATTATATGATATAACTTTGTAATAATCTCTCTATGTCAATTATTCATTTGATAATGTGTGTTTGAATTATAACATGTATTATGATCTTATTAATATCAAGGTTACTAGAGATGGCACCATTCTTTGTTTTCATTTTTATAGGTAAATTTGTTCCCATCTATGTGGGTATATAAACATCATTTTCACGTTGACAATGTTGATGATGGAAGTGTCACACTTGATTATGGAGTGGAGGTTGATTTCAACTATTCTAGTCATGCTAGCCACTATGATTAGAGCTTAATAGACAGGAAGTTAGGTTACAACATAAAGATACAACATATCATGCAACTGGACTTCTCATACGTCCAATGTGTTATTTTTAGGTGCAACAAGTGGGATACCACCAAATAGAGTAATGTAAAGGAATATTGTGATATTAAGATAATATATATTGACTCTAAAAAAATGTGGGATAAAAAAGAAAGAATATTTCCAAAAGCATTGCAACCAAGTGTTTTTTTACCCAAATGTGTTGGATAGGGATTGGTGGTTTGTACAAAGATAGGATCTAATATAAAAACATGTTTTGAGAACAACAATGTTATTATGCCAAGAAAGGAAGATAATTAGGACAATGGAAACAAATAATAATACGTGAGTCAATTTATTATGGTTTCTATAATTGGTCAATTATGTATGTATTCTTAGTTATCATAGTTTTTGCTAGTTTTTGTACTTATGTCATGGCATTTATTTAGAGAAACAATTGACCTAAATTATTATAGAGAATGAAAGTATAATTAATGGTGATTTCACAAACACCATTAAATTCAGGCATTGTTAGTTATTGTTAACTTTCAATAATTTAAAAAACTTAGTAAAATACTAAAATCATTTTTTATTTATTTCATGATGTTAGATAGGAAAATTTGACAACCATTTACAACCATCATGTTGAAAAAAGGAAAATTGTTTTAGAACTTCAAGCTTTTTAATAAATTATGAATCATTTTAATTGAAAGATCTACATGTTGTTTCTTTTTATAAGATTAATGTTAACTATTTTAGGCACACTCGCTTTAGTTCATGGTATTTTTTTATCTCTTTTTATATTCAATATTAAAATATAGAGTTATTATGTTTTAATACAAGATTTAATGAATCAAATTTGATTTTGAATTGATTTCACAATTCAAAATACAATTTGTTATCACTTGTAGTAAGATTAATATTATCAACTATTATAGTCTAGTTTATTTTAGTTGAATATATTTTTTATCCATTTTTATATGTAATATAAACAATTTAAAAATATTTTCATAATTTATCAGAATATTTGATAAAACAAATTGATTTTAAAAATTAATAAAATTTTACTAGAATAATTTATGGTAGAAAAAGTGGCAATGGAGAATTCATGAATGCACTTAGGTAGGAATGCACACATGTTCCTTTTACAATAGCTCGGGTTCCTTCCAAACAGACACACATTCCTCCATGAAGTTTTCCAAATCAACATGCACAAGAACATGAATGCACTTTAGGAATGTGTTGGCCCTTGACCAAGTTTTGGAGATCCTTGGTCAGGTTTGACCTATTTTCGAACTTCGACAAGATGTCGAAGTCGGAGCACAAGTCAAAGTGGAGATCGCGGGCTCTCAAGCCCTTTTTAGGGAATTTTTGGGTTTTGATCTTATGTAACGAGTATGAGATGTCGACCCATGGGTTTACCCATGTTTAGGCCCTTTTGTAATGTATAAATAGAAAGATAGGCGATGTAAGTAGGGTGTTTGTGGGTGTGATGCTAAGTGTGCAAGTGTGTGATGCTAGGTGCTAAGGGAAAGTGAAGGCCAACATGTTAAGTGCAAGTGATAGTTGTAATTACTTTGTGCATACTGTGTGAAACTTGCAAGGCTAAGTGCGAGTAACTGTAAGAGACTGTGTAAGGGTTTTTGTGCTATAGCCTAGCTCGGGGAAGGAGGATCTGGTGAGGTGCACACATATCTCCCGTCCTCTGCGGAGTAGGATTCTGATGCTATGTATCTGTAAGAATCTTGACAAGAAGATAATAAAGAAGAGAAGAGTTGGTGGAAGTAGCCCCAGGATGGGGGTGAACCATGTATATCCTATGTTGTGTTTTCTTTGTGCATTATGGTTGCTTTATGGTTCATATGATTAATGCTTAGTGCAATGATGTATGCTTAGATGAATATAATAGATTAGTTCCTAATGATGTGAATGAGATGCTAGATCTGATATATGTTGATGTGCTTAGTGCTTGAATGTGTTGAATCTTGTTGAATACTGCATTGCGTTGTAATTAAGGTTTATCTACGCTATAGACAAAGGTTAAGTACTAATGAATGACAACTGCTAGGTTCTTTGTTAGAGTATTGTAATCACAGATTTGTGTCCCAGCTAAGGTTGCAGACATTGGAGTCCTGCAACCACCCCTGCCTCTACCTCGGGTGAGACTTCATCTACTTCGCAGGTCTTGCCTAAAGCATTGGTAGTTAGGGTTTTGTTGGTGCATTGTTGAAGCATTGAACCCTAGGTCTGCACCTCTACCAAAAAATGGTTTCAGTGCCGAGACGTGAAACTATGATTGCTGAGAACTAAGGAAAAGAAAGAAATCTCTATGCGTAGATTTGTTACTTTAGTGCACAGTATTCTACTTGCCTTGTGAAAGCTCTGTGCTAAGAAAATAAGTCTGATCCGAAGAAAAGAGGCAAGATCTGAAAGCTTTGTGCTCTGATAGAGGTAAGATCCGTGATTTGTTTTTATTAAAGAGGTAAGATCAATGATTTTTTTTTATTAAAGAGGTAAGATCTGAAAGCTTTGTGCTTTGTTAAGGGTAAGATACGTGGAAATTTTTGTTTCAATAGTATGGATCTAGGTATGTTTGATAAAAAAAATCCTAGTTTGAAAACTAGAGCACATCTAGAACAAAGAAGGTTTGATATGAGCAGATCTGATAGAAATAATGAAAGATATGTTATTCCTATGCATAGAAAGAATGTTTGGACTAACAAATGGATGCAAGATCCTAGGAAGAATTTTCTGTAGGTTAGCCACTACGATCCTAGTGTGAAGTACAAGAAAGGTTGGGGATCATTTAAGAGAAAAAGAGGATTAACCCTTTGTTACATTTATAGAAGACCATGCCATCTTGCTAAGCATTTCCCTGATAGATGACCTAATTGTCTTTGTTGTAAAGCTATGGACCATGAAGTTCTGGATTTCCGTAGAATGATTGCTAAACTTGAAAGAATGAATATGGAACAAGATAAACATGAGAAAGACTCAGAAATTAAGACTATGGAAGAACCCCAGAAAGGATCAGAGACTATATTGTCAGAAATAAAAGAAACCCCGAATGATCATAGAGACATCAATATACTAGAGATCTTAAAAGACAAGAAATGCATAGAAAAATGAATAGGAGACTTCGACATAGACTGTGTCCTGGATGAGGAAACACAGGTGAATATTATGGCATAAAGAACTTGGGAAATTTTAGGAAAGCCTGCTATGATTCCTTCATTGGGAGGAATATAATTATTTAGAGAAAAGATGATAACCTTATGTGGAAGACTTACCCAGACATCAGGGATGATTTTAAGGATGGAAATTTATTTTAAAATGTAGAAACCTTGGTGAATCTTACTAATCCTTCATATACCAACTATAAATGTTCGACAATATTTTTGTAAAAATATTCAAATTTCTAAGGATTTTATATAGTTTTTATAATTTTTTGGCAATTTTTAAGGTAAAATCATTTTATCCTATAGAATTTGGGCGAATAATTTTTAAAATAGCGAATCTCGTTTTTGGAAAAACCATGGAAAATTAGCCCATCAGCGAAATTTAGCCCCTAAAATCATCCATGCCAAACATATATGAGTGCTCATGGAACTTTGACAGAGGAATAATTTGAGGTTATTAAATTTGTTGATAATAACACCCCATTTGATTTATTGCTAGGAAAACCATGGATTGAGAAAGATCAGATCCGGATAAAAGAAGAAGAAGCCCTAGAACAGAAAAATAAAGCATTCAAATATTTCATGATTAGGAGAATAATGCACTTGATAGAAGAACAGTAGAACAGGTCGAAGACCAGAGACTTGGGTGTCAAAGTTGAAAGAATGCGAGAAAATAGAGCACTTACCCCAGACAACAAAGAAGTATTACCCTTGAGCCTTATGAAAGATCATCAACAACGTGAAGTTATTATGCGAAGAGAAGACAAGAATTAGAATGGGAAGAGGAACCTAGTAACGCAGATCACAGGGAAGAAGGATAGAAATCTCAGCAAGAAGAAAGGAAAGTTGGAGAAATTGCAGGAAGTTCTAGAGAAGACTTCACAGAAGGAAGGTCTCCAGAATTTGAACTTCGTCAGAATATCAGAGCAACTCAGATTGGCACTTCGACATGGTGGAGCGATATGACCGTTGGAGACATTATAACCGTTAGACTGACGTTCACGAAGGGTTAGAACAACAATTATGATCAGAAAGATCGCCATCGGACCATTGGACCGCGTTGCAATGAACATAACTGCATTGAAGAAGGCTTATTATCCATTGGAAGGATCCGTTACATCATTGTCTACTTATCTCGTCGGCTGTTGCTCCGAGCACGCTTTCGTGAATTGTATCTGAGCCAACTAGAGAACTCATTATTACTGTGCTATGCTCATTGAGACCTTCCCATCCATTTTATTGCATTGAGAAATTGTTCATCAACCTGAGATATCTGATCTCGAGCGTGAATGTCAGATGAGCTCAGCACTATGGAAAAGTCAGTAGAGGAAATTTTAATTGATCTAATGGCATAGAGAGTGATGTCCATAGGAGTTCAATACTCATCGAAGAGAAGAGTGCAAGCCTCCCCATCGACTGCTCGTGGATCCATACCATCCCGAGCTGCAGAAGAGAAAATAACTAAGCATAGAGATGACTTAGCAAACACAAATTTAATCCCATCCATCATGTTCGAATACATCACACCTCTGGTCGGTGTGGTGAATCGTGATAATGTCCTAAGGGATTTCGAATACATAGTTATCACGACGTACCTATGGAAGGGAATATTCGCAGTCAAACTGCAATTGGAGAGAATTCCAACTTTGAAGATCAGTGACTATAATCTAGGAGACCACAAGACCTATGGCATGCTCACACCTCACAAGTACTTGACCAAGATGAAGGGAAAGAAATAAAAAATCATTCCCCAACCATGGACCAAGAACATCGCGCAATCCACTATCCTGAACGTAATGAAAATCCCACATTTTGGAAGGCATCAAGAGGTTAACGTGTGCATTAAACTCCTGTTGTCACGCTTCCACAATGATTACTTATGGCTAGACAAACGCATCACCATCGATCTGGTGCTGATCCATAGGATCACTGGCCTAAGTATGCAGAGACCTGACCCATAGGACTTTTTCCTAGGGAAGGTTGTAGATCGTGCCCTAGCATAGAGGATTAAAAATACTTATGGCGAAGTAGACAAGGGAATGTGAGGCTACAAGGTATCCTCCATTCAGAATGGTGTAAGGCGCCTTGCTTTCCAGTTGATCGTTGGTAATTTAGTAAGGAGTAACAGACCCACGCAGGTCACGGGGTTTGTCATTGACCTCGTCCAAAAGTGTGTGGAGAGATTATAGATGAACTGGGCTAGTTAGTCAACCAACTAGAAGTGGATTTCCGCAAAGCTCAGGATCAAGGCTATGAGTTCCACTTTAGTTGGCTCCTGATTCTCGTCACATTTACAACTTGGGAGATGATGGAAGGTGTGACCTTCCCTGACATTGAGTCATTCGAATTGCTTGTTGTGAACTTTACCACGCTTTGGTATTTGAGAGATATGGTAAAATAGTGGCAGTCGAATGCAGTATTCCATACCTACTACCTGCAGCTGAAATGGGCTATCGCGTCATTCCCCCATATGACATCGAACACTCTAGACATATTCAGGCCCCTGATGAAGTTCCACGTAGATAGGCATTTTAGATATATCAATGCATGTGCAGACGAGAGTAAATAAGAGTTGCAGTCATACTATAAGATCACCAAGGAAGATATGGAGGAGATCACTAAGGAATGGCCTGTAGAGTACCTTATACCAATCGACCAGGTGGAACTGTCCGATCCAAAACTGATTGGAAACCCGGTGGTTACCCGCGAAGACAATGATTCACCCAGTAGTAGCAGGAAGAAAAAAGAAAGAAGAGGTACAATAGCTGGACAACGTCTCAGAAGAAACTACTTCAGACTCACCCGGTGGAGGAGGTGGTGACAAAGTGGACAAAGAAGAAAAAGAAGGGGAAGAAGATAAGTAGAAGCAAGGTGAAGTAACACCACCACAGAATCCCCCTAATGATGCATATCCACTAAAGAAAAGAAAGGTTTCCCCCATGAAACCTACATCGCGGAATAAATCCAAAGCTAGTAAGCCGAAGCTATAGACTGTGCTCACGATGGATGACTTCGAATTCATTATCATAGTTGTGTCAGACTCCTCAGAAGATATTTTGCATAGAGCTGAAGAAAAACAAGAGGCTATGTATGATAGAATTGAGACAAAGGTAAGGGGTGTCCAACAAGCCCTTCAATCCAGTCGTGCAACATCCACTGCGCCCCTGCCATCAGATGAAACAAAGTTGGGAGATGAGCTTGCCCAACTCTTCGGAATAGACGAGGCTAGTGAAGCTGGCCTTCATCACATGCAGGAAGAGAAATACCATGCCACAATGACTCTGAAGTGAGCACAAGAGGAGGTGATAGAGAAACGTAGGGTTTCATAGCAGGAGAAGGATGCTCTCCAAATGAAGTTCAAACAAGAGAAAGCAAAGATCCAGCAAGAAAAAGCATAGTTGTTCATGGAGCAGATTGGAATCAAAGAAGCAGTCAACAGAGCACTTCGCTTTGTGATAGACTTAGAACAACTAGCCAAAGAACTAGTAGAGAATCAAGTGGAAAGGCTTGCTGAAGCCATTCAACATCTTCAACAGAGAATAATAGATCTAGAGCTACAAACAGTGCCAAGAACTCTGCAGGATGTGCGAGATCAAAGAGAAGAAACTGCTTGGAGCGCAGTTGAGAGAATCAAGGTCTTCTCCATGGAATGTAAACAACTAAGTGATCGTAGTGTGCAGACTTATGAGGGACTCACTGAGGGTCCCGAACTAAAGACACTGGAGTCACAACTCGAGGAGGCCAAGCAACAAGCAACAAGAGTACAGGCGCAGTTGAATCTTCTATTAGCAGTTGAGAGAATGAAACGATCTGAGGAACAATGCACTGTCCAACAACACATCCATAACATACAGAGAAAAGTCATGGAAGTGACTCATAGGCTCCAACCATCCCAAGACACAACTTGCCAACTATTTGAAGAGATTGAAGGATGAGGAGTAGAACTAGAACATGTAGTCACTATAGTTGAGAAATAATTGGAAGGGCCTATGAACGAGGTAGTTCTTCAGGAGTTTTTCATGCATGAGGGCTTGGCATAACAACAGGTCTAAGCATCGCGAGCCAATCGTGAGGATTTTGAGGCAAAATTAACCAAAACAAAGTGACTCGGGACGAGTCACAGGTGAGTGTTATGGGCTTGTTGGCCCTTTACCAAGTTTTGGAGACCCTTGGTTAGATTTGACCTATTTTGGGACTTCGACAGACTGTCAAAGGTGGAGCGCAACTTGAAGTGGATATCGCAGTATCTCGGCCCCTTTTTAGGGCATTTTGGGTTTTGGGCTTATCTAATGGGTATGGGATGTTGGCCCATGAGTTTACCCATGTTTAGGCCCTTTTGTAATGTATAAATAGAAAGCTAGGCAATGTAAGTAGGGTGTGTGTGGGTGTGATGCTAAGTGCACAAGTGTGTGATGCTAGGTGCTAAGGGAAAGTGAAGGTCAACGTGCTAAGTGAAAGTGATAGTTGTAATTTCTTTGTGCATATCGTGTGAAACTTGCAAGGCTAAGTGCGAGTAACTGTAAGAGACTGTGTACGGTTTTTTGTGCTATAACCTAGCTCGGGGAAGGAGCAACTGGTGAGGTGCATGCATATCTCCTGTCCTATGCGGAGTAGGATTCTGATGCTATGTGCCTGTAAGAAGCTTGACGAGAAGATAATAAATAAGAGAAGAGTTGGTGGATGTAGCCCCAGGCTGGGGGTGAACCATGTATATCCTGTGTTGTGTTTTCTTTGTGCATTATGGTTGATTTATGGTTCATATGAATAATTCTTAGTGCAATGATGTATGATTATATGAATATGATAGATTAGTTCCTAATGATGTGAATGAGATGCTAGATCTGATATATGTTGATGTGCTTAGTGCTTGAATGTGTTGAATCTTGTTGAATATTGCGTTGCGTTGTAATTAAGGTTTATCTGCACTGTAAAAAAAGTTTAAGTACTAATGAATGACAACTGATAGGTTCTTTGTTATATTATTGTAATCATAGATATGTGTCCCAGCTAAGGTTGTATACACTAGAGTCTTTCAACCACCCCTGCCTCTACCTCGGGTGAGACTTCATCTGCTTCATAGGTGTTTCCGAAAGGGCCAGTAGTTAGGGTTTTTTTGGTGAACTATTGAAGCATTGAACCCTGGGTCTACCCCTATCCCAACATAATGCATACCCATAGCATGTGAGCATTACACTATTGAACAGTGCCAATGAATTTCCCAACATGGAATGTGGACAATTTTTAAATACTAACATTTAGCCTTCAATTGAGACAATTCAACTAAACATAGATGTTTGGTTAGAGGCACATGTATTGTATCTAATGGTTTTAAGCCATATAGGTTGATAAATGCACAAGGTTGAGGAGTTGGAAGGATGTACATGTTGGTTTTTTTAATTCTCCATTGAGCATAATAAAACCAAATATCATACCCCTTGGATGTTTCCCTTGTGAAGGGTTTTACCACATAAATCCATTGTTCATTCTTGTGTGATTTCATTTGTTTGTATATTGTTTATTTGCT
Organism: Picea engelmannii; assembly: GCA_009831015.1. NCBI lineage: Eukaryota > Viridiplantae > Streptophyta > Pinopsida > Pinales > Pinaceae > Picea > Picea engelmannii. The sequence continues at coordinate 306,929 of ML784189.1, read as the reverse complement.
TCTAATTAAATCTATGTGATTTAATCTTTCATTGTATAACAAGTGGTATCATAGAAGGTGTAGCATATGCAACATGTTAGCCAAGTCAAATTGTTTGTGGATCTTTGTTAGCATGAATTGTTTTGGGAGGCAAAGGCAAGAAGATCTTAGTATTGAGGAGCATAGTTTGACTACTCGAATGTTTTCATGACAAAAGGGCATTTATATAGTGGTATTTTGTACATTGGTTCTCCCTTGTAAGTGTTAGAGGAGTGCCAACGCTCCCACACTTAGGAAATTCATTTTTCCATACTATGGCGCACCCAAATCTAGGTGGAGGGAGCATTGAAAAAGTGGTGCTCCTCATTCCAATATGAAGGAGCACCATTCTCAAAGGTGGTTCCACCCAAAGAACCTTAGAGGATCGTCATTCTCATAGTGTCACCCCCTATAAAGTTCAGAGGGAGTGTTGACCCTATTATTTGGCTGGTGACTATGAGAGAAAGTTGAATTATTTTGGCTTGTGAGTGTGAGAGAAAGCTGAAATTTTTTGGTTGGTGAGCAGTTGAGGGTTTGACCCTATGGCTAAAGGTCAAAGTTATAAATTTGAAGTTGAAAAATTTAATGGAAAAACCAACTTTGAGCTATGGAAGCTCAAGATGAAGGATTTGCTTGTGCAACAAGGTTTGCAAAAATATTTGGAGGGAAGGACAAATAAACCAATGACCATGATGAATGAGGAATGGGAAGATCTATACATGAGCTATCCAAACTATTCATATGTGTCTGGTAGATGATGTATTGTTTAACATTGTAGAAGAGAAAACAACAACATGCTTGTGGACCGGGTTGGAAGGTATTTATATGACAAAGTCTTTGATGAACTAAATTTATTTAAAGAGGCAGTTGTATAGTTTTAGAATGAAAGAAGGTACATAATTCACTAACCATTTAAGTACCTTTAATACCCTAATAGTTCAGTTAGCTAGTATGGAAGTAAAAATATAAGATGAAGACAAGGCAGTAGCACTATTGTGCTTGTTGCCTAAGTCTTGGGATCATTTAGTTACCTCTATAAGTTGTAGCTCAACAAATGTTATTGATTATGAAACTGTTGAGGGAGATTTATTGGCTAAGGAGACAAGGAGAAAATCCAGTCAACAAAACCTCAACTTCCGAGGAAACGGTGGTCAGAGGGTGATCCAAAGATAAAGAGAAGAATCAGAGAGGCTCTTTCAGATCTAAGTCAAGAGGGAGGAAGGGAAAACTTAAATGTTGGTACTGTGAAAAATCTGAACAACTCAAGAAGGATTGTTGGAAATGACAACAGGCCTCCAAAGAAGACTCTAGAAAAGAAACAAAGGAAGCAAATTCAAATGAAACAAGTTCAAATTCTGGTTCAGGTATGATTGATGAGGTTCTATCTATTTTGAATGCTTCACTTCATGATCAACATTTATTATTAGACTCTAGTGCATCAAATCATATGTGTTTACATAAACTGTTGGACCATGTTGTCATTGATGCCAATGGTTTGTCATTTAGAAGATTGTTGGATCATATGTCATTGATGTAAATGGTTTGGTTTGATTGATGTCATTAATTGATGTCAAGTAATTGATTTATATGATGCCCTTGATGAGAATGATATATGTCCAAGTGGAAACCAATTGATAAAGATGGATCATTAGTATGATGCATTGATAAAGATGGATCAATGAGTTGTCATGGAAACATGATGCATAGTTTATATATATGATGAAGTGGTGAATTGATGCAAAGATGAATCATTATTATCTTATCATGGTTGATAAGGTGCACAAATGAATGAACTCCAAAGTGGTCCCCTTATGGTGAAAGCCCTCACGAGAAGACGCTTTACGGATTGAGTTATCCTAGGAGAACGGTTGGAGGACCCATGCTTGTATGTGGAATAATGAGATGAAGATCAATGAAGTTGTTGGTGAAACTATCCTAGATGGATAGTTCTTGACATGCCATTTCCGGTGGTATGTGGAATGTCACATAACTCCTCACGGTTGAGATTTATGGTCTTATGAAGTTGGAGGACCCCTATATGATGGCTTGAAGCCCCAAAAGGTCAAAGAAGTCAAAGTGCTTGAAAAGAAGAAATCATCATTTAAATGATAAAGTAAAGTGACAAAATCAAGAAAGATTATTTAAATGATAAAGTACAGTGACAAAATCAAGGACTATTTAAATGATAAAGTATTGGAGAACTTTCTATTCATGGAAAGTGGTTAACCCTAAAATAAGGAAAATAGGTTAAGTGACCTAGAAATGGGTTAAGTAACCTAAAAATGGGTTAAGTGACCTAGAAGATGAAAGTATAAATAAGAAGCTAGGATCTCTTGTAAAACGAAACATTTGGTGAGAATCCTTGTGGATCAATGGAGAGCTTCTTGTGAATATCTTTTGGAGTATTGATGGAGAGATTCTTGTGAGAGAATATTATTGGTGTGGATCTCTTGAGCATGATTGAAGATCTATTTTGAGGAAGAGAGTGAGAGGAGGATCTCATGGACGCATCAAAGTTCCGGCAATGTTAGAGATCTTGATAGAAAAAGTCTCAGATTCACATAAAACCCTATTTTCTAATGCCCACGTGGGTTGGCTATGTATAGGATGAGTGTACACATGGGCTAGCTATGTATAGGGTGAGTGTACATGAGGGTTGACTGTGTACAGGGAGGGTGGACTGAATAACCTCATGGATATTTGTGTTTGAGCTAGTGCCAAGCTCTTGGATGATGAGGCAGGTTCCAGATCTGCATTCTATGGCCTCAGATCTATCACTAAGACACTGGTATGGTTACATTATTGTCTTCATAGATACTAGTGTTTGATATGTTGTGAATGCTTAGGGCATTCTTGGTATGGCTTCTATGATGTGTCTCAGTTTGGTTGATTTGGTTGATGGAGTGAGCAACACTCTTGTGATTTAGTAGTGAAATGATTGCTATGGTATACTAGTTATTTATACATGATTGAGATAGCATTCATATTGATTTATTGTGGAGCATGAGAAGGCTATTGAAGAGCTTGGATGTGTTGTGACTGGCTGTGGGTTATTTTGGACAGTGGAAGACAGAAGAGAAAGTGATTGGAGGCTGCAAAGGATCTGAGCATGTGAAGCAAAGAAAAACCCTAATTTCTCAAGAGCATACGCTTGTTACATTATACACTGGCCGCATTCACACGCGGGCTGTAGTGAGCCAAGGAGCGTACACATGCAGGTTGCACTACTGACAGGTCACATACTTGTTGAAAGATTGATATCTGTTGAGGATTGTTGCCTCATCTCAGTTGGTGCTGAGAATGTAAGATGAGTCTTGCATATAGCGTTGGTGCTCTTGTAGAGTTGTACTCTATTCAGTTGTTGATGATAAACCCCAAGGATTGTAGTCCATAATAAAAATAAAATTTTACATACATCTTGTGTTCTTTGTGTCCATTGTGATGATGACTTGTTGATGATATATTGCTGATATATGTTGTTGATATGTGCCTACATCTAACTAGTTATAAATGACAACAATGGGTAATTAATAAATGTTGAATGCTAATTGATGAGTTTTTGTGCAAGAGGGAAGTTTTGGGAAAAAGAGCCCCACACTCATTCACCCCCCCTCTAAGTGTGGTAGGTGTGTGCAATAATTGGTATCAGAGAAGGGCTTCACTACAAGCCTTAACAAGCTTGAAGGAGATCCATAGAAAAACAAATGGATGATGAAGTTCCAATCCTTGATGAGGAAAACTATTCTACTTGGAGAATAGAGATGAGAGTGTATTTGAAGACAATGGGAGAAACTATTTGGAAGGCAACCATCAGTGGATATGTTCCATTGAAAAACAAGTCAAAGTTTGCAGCTCAAAGGGAAGGAAAGAAGATTGATGCATTGGCTCTCAAGACCATTCTTAGTGGACTCTCAAACCCTATCAAAGAGAGCATGGGACAATGAACTTCTGCCAAGGATCTATGGCTAAAGCTAGAGGAGACATATCAAAGCAAGGAAGAGAAAGAAGAAATTGAAGACCACTCCATCAAGATCATCAAAGGTAAAGAATCATCAAAAAATCTTGAATGCATTGTTTCTAAATGTGATTTTGGAAACATTTCAAGTGAAGATAAAGAATTGAGTGATAATAGCACAAAGGAAGATCTTGAAGACATTTCAAATGAAGGCAAAGAAATATGTGTTGATATTGGCAAAAAGGAAGATCATGAGGATATTTCAAATGAAGGTAAAGAACAGTCTAAAGCCCTTGAATGCAATGATGATGATGATGAATTTTTCTCTACAAGTGAAGAAGAAGATGTAGATATAGTTTGTGTAAAGTTTGATGGTATTTATCCCATGAAAAGAATAGAAGGAAATCTATTAAAACTTCAAAAGGAAATTGAAGAGGGTTTATATATGTATAGGAGTGATAATTTTTATACACACTATAACTATCTTTCAGATAACACTAAGAAGTTTCTTAGGAGGAGTCAAAGGCACATCTTGAAGTTAAAGGGAATGCTCAAATAACAAGAAGAGAGTTCTAAATTAGAAGAAAAGGAAGAAGGGATCACAAGACTAAAGAATGGAAAAGAATACATGAATATAGATAATGAGATTAGTAAAAGTTTTGAAACTATTGTCCATCTCAAGACCCAAATTGAAGAAGACAAAAGAATAGAGGAACTCTTGAAGATTCAAATAAATGAAAAGGAAGATTCATGTTGCAAGTTAGAAGTTGAAATTCTTGACCTTAGAAAGAAGGTGGAAAAGTCAAACAAATTCTTGAATAGCTCACGAATTTTGGATGAGATCTTGGAAAGTCAAAGACCATCATGTGATAAATCAAGTCTTGGATACAAAGGAGAAGATACACATGTTGAAACAAACACCTCAAAGAAGCATGAGGTAAGTCAATCAAAGAAAGAAGATAATATTGCAAAGAAACCATCTACACAAGGCAAAGAAAATTTCAAAAGTACAAAGCAAGAAGCCATTTTTGGGACACCAAAGCAAAGGTATGAAAGTATTT
>ML784189.1:233386-266156 GCA_009831015.1 Picea engelmannii | reverse complement strand
TACTTATTCTTGCCTCTTAGTAAATTCAATATTTAAAACTTAAGGAAAGCGTCCTATTCTGTCATGTTTTGTTCTAGATCCAGGTGGATCTAGGGAGATCGGTTTGTGTCCGCACTTACGGATTTATCCATAAACACTAGGATTGTGGAATTGGTTTCCTTATTGGAAACATTCCTTGAAGCAATAGAAAGAAATTCATTCACAATGACCAATAGAACATTGGAAATTTTTCTTACCTATTTGTGAGTTTGCAAACAAAGGTAAGAACATGAGTTAAGGGAATTAAAAAATCAGGGACCAATCAAGAGTTATGAACTAGTGTTTGTCCATAATAATCCTTCTCAAGATGTAGTTCAAGGAAGTCAAATAGTTGATGATAAATCACAAGATTCCAAAGAACAGAGTTTAAGTGCTAGCAACCTTGATTATTTTTCATTTTAGGTTACAAAAGAAAGCATTGATGATATTCTCAAAGATAACGAACATAAAAATAATGTACTTTCCAACAACATTGTTATGCCTTGGGAACAACAAAAACCAACATGGCTTAGCATATGAAAAGGGAAATAGCTTTCATATCCCAGACTAATCCAAGTTGATTTAGTTTTTAAGTGGATTATTTCTTGATAAAAAGACATCCAAAGTCAATGAGGTTAATAATACATCCAAAGATCAACATATTGAAGAAATAAGTGTTTACCAACATTGTTATTGAGCTGGTCATATTGGTGATTAATGTTTTCATCTCCATTATTGTCATCATTATGGCAAGCATAATCATTCATTAGACAGACACTCTATAGAAAAGAAACATGTAAGATTAAATATTCACTATTGGTGGATAAATCCTTGTTAATGGCCATCAAGAATAGATAGCCATTCAATATTTTATCCTTTCACCTTAAAGGGGGGGATGTACACAAATGAAATGAGAATCATACTCTCTTGCACCTCAAAGGGGGGAGTACATTGATGAAAACATTTTTCACCTTAAGGGGGGAAGTACATTAATGGGTAAAAATGGTTAGTGTTTTAAAAAAATCCATCTGTTCAGATGGATCCCACCTATCTGATAATTAATTCAATTACAACCTCTTTGGTACCTCGGCACAAGGCATAGGCTACCTGCATCTCATATGATCCCAATGTCTAAGATGGTGAAAGGCAAAGAAGGAGAGGTGAGATACTTGCATGCAAGCCCTCTTAGGACCACTCAACATGGGTATTTTCCTTCCTCATCTCTCTAGAGGGCCAAAAAAGTCTAGGGGTGGAATTCTTGGGCAATGGGTGAGAAAATGAACTCATTGATTTTCATACAAGCAAATTAATAAAAGAAAACAACAAGTTGTTCACTCCCTTATGACCTTATAAATATTAAATAGATTGGTTCTTGGGGTGAATTGAGGTATAAAACAATTATATGGTGAATGTCTTATGTAAAAATAATAGAATTAATTGTCATAATAACTTCATAAATCTATATCCATGTCATTTAATATGTATTGATGGGTCATATTGGCCTGTCAAGTAGGTAAGGGAGAGTGTTCGATGGAAAGTCTTAGTTAGGCTTGCTCTCATTTGGAGTATCACTTCTGACTAGTATGTGTGCCTCGTTTCCACTAGGTTAATTGAGATAGAGAAGACAATTAGATTGCTTCTCACCAATTTTATCTAAATATTAATCTAATTCTCTAGAAGAGAGAAAAAATTAAAAGATCTAATCTATCTCTATTCTACCCTAGCCTATCCTGATCAGTGAAAGACTAATAAAAATGAATACAATTATGGATAGTGTTATTGAATAAAGAAATAGTTCATGTCAATCAACGACACATTAACATAATGAAATTTCATATTTGATCACAATTAATTGAACTTAAAACATGTAACATCACCATTGTATTAATGAGAAATCATAATATTATGAGTAATTATAAACATTATGCATAGAAATAGTTTATATGAAAAAAATTCAGAAAAAACCCACAACACGTTTGATAATAGTTATGATCCAAAAATGTCTTTTGCTTCTTATAAAAAGATAATAATATCATCCATATGTACAATCCATAAAAGTCCTTATATATTCCTAGGAGCTCTCCTTTCTAAGATAAGATATTTTATTTGCATTTTGTAATTGTCATCATTCTAGATGATAATAACCTCTTTTTGTTTCTCATTCTTCTACCTTGAATTACCCAAATTTATTAATTACAAAATTTTACAAAAATATAGGAATGTCAAGCATTTTCTGAAGTCAGATTATCTGCAAAGTTGGACCATGATTCACATCTTTGGATGATCTTATTTATTCTATCTAATTCTCTTTCCTCGAGTTCCAGGTCGCCATCCCATATCCTGTCAATGACGTCTCTCTTCAATTCTTTCCTTGCTCTTTATAAAATCTTCTATCACCAACATACATTTCATTGGATGAATCATGTACTGGTTGACAGTTTCTTTGTTGACTTTGTACAACACTTTGATCTCTTGTTTGGATTTCTCCCTAATGGATGTCACTTGCTCTGCTTGAGCTTCACTTGGTATTGCCACATATATTTCTTCATTAATTCTCATGTGGAACATCTCTAGGAGTTCATCGTCCGTGATCCATATCCTTGAGCATGCTTGCTTAGTGTTGCTTATTGTTCCTTTCACATTAGGGTAAGTGTTCTTCCATCTATCTAGTATAATTTGGGTTTTTTCCTGCTCCCTGCTGATAAACCTGAGCAATGTTGCAATGATTGTCTTGTATACATTCTGCCAGTGCTTTATCCTTTCGAATGCTTGCTCCACATTCATGTATTGGTATTTCATTTCCCTTGGTTGATAAACTAATCATTCAATTTCCTTGTTGTAGGCTTTGATATCCTTCAACTCCATAAATAAATTCACTTTTGTCTCATTTAGATACTCATTAGCTTCAACAACCTCTTTTTTAAATAGGTCAAGGAACTTATTTTCCACCTTGTTTCCTTCCAGCCAAAGCTCTTTTATTTATTCTTCTAGAAGAGATATCTTGTGACCCTATTGTTCAACCAATTGATCCCTTTCTTGTCCTTTTTCTTTCAATTCTAATATATCGTGGAAATATCTTTGTCTAGTGTTCTCAATTTCATCTGCATATAGTCAATCCTTCTCATCTTCTTTAGCATGGAAATCATGTTCCAATTTCTGCTTTGTTGTTAAAAAAACTAATCGAGACCTGATACTTTATTCTTATACTCTTCCAACCTGTAGTTGATCTTGTTAATCACAATGGTATTCACTCCTACAAACATGTGTAGTCTTTCCACCATTTCTTGTGCTTCCTTCTATGGGTTCTCCTTGGTTATGCTCTAATCAATGTTCCCTTTGGATTTCCTTTGTTCATAAGTCTCCCATGTATTTTATCATTTTGATGGCCTCTTTGTAATTCCCTGTTTCAAATTGTTGCAATTAAATTTCCTTACAACAATTTCTTTATCATCAAACTCTAATAGTTTTAAGGTTGAATAGGAGAAATCCAAAGATATCACATTTACGGGAGTTCCTCAATCTAGAGGAGAGGTTAGTATTGATACTGATTTTTTCGATCCTAGGGTGGAATTTTCATTTTTATATTCTTCCTCCTTCTTCTTATTGAACTATGTATCTATGTGAGCTTCCTTTACAATTATTTCGTATTCCTCAACAACCTTGCAGGAAACATCTTTGGATAGATTTATTTGTTTCTCTATGACTTCATCTTCTGCAGCTTTGAGGGATTTCAAATCCTCCATGGATTTGTAGGCTTGGACCTCTTTCATGCCTTTGTGGGCCACTTTAATTTCTTAGGGTGATTTTCCTTATTGGTTCTTTTGTATTTCCTTTTCTTTCTCATCGAAGAATTTTCTCAGCCCTTCTTCCTCTTTCTCCTTTTGGGCACTTTTATCCACATCCATCTTTTCTCGAGTTTCAAATATTAATTTATGTATCTTTTCTTGGAATCATATTTTATTTTCTTCCTTTTCCACCAGAAAAGAGTGAATTTGGTGCATGCCCGCCATGTAGGCCAATACTTCTTTGTAGTATTTTTCCTCGCGGAAGATTTATTCCTCTTCTCTTTTTTCATGTTCGAAAGGGGGCATCATTTTCAGATTTTTTTATTGGTTATACATGACATCCATGGGGTTGTGTTTTTTTTTTGTCCCTATACACAATATTAGCTCCTTAAGAGTGGTGAATTCCTTCTTTCCATGCAAGGCATTCATCAAAGTGAATTTCCCTAGTTTAATGGGAAGTTGGGATAGCTTCTCTTATTCCCTATTTGTAGGGTAATTGTTATACCTATTTAAACCCTTTTCTTATGCTAACTCACGAGAAAAAATATTATTAGAGACATATCTAGGAAATAGATGTGTAGGATCATTATAGTTGTAGACACGAATATAGGTATAACTTTTCTCTAGGTACCAATATGCAATTTCTTGCAGGGTTTCCAATGCTTCTGATGTTATTCTCTATAGGATCTGGAAAAAAAGTAATTGATACAATGGTACTATAAATAAATCACAAATTTGATTAAATTGTTCTTGATATCTTCTTGTCCATGGATTGAAACAATTTACATGAATTGGGGGTGATTTAGGGGTCCAATTCCAACTTATTTTTGGGTTAGATACATATGCACAAAAAACATCAATGAGAAATGTGGACATGTAAAAAATAGACTGTGCACTTGTGTGTGTGTCCTAAACATTCAAGTAGATGTTGGCTGATAGAATTGATTCCCAATTGAAAACTTACCCCTTCTCCTCCACTGATTATTCCACGGCTATCCCTTCCTACTTAAAATGGATGCAATTCTCTTCCCTATATAGTCTATAACTCATTGTGATAAGCAATTGATATGGTGGATTGAAATATTGGGTATTGTATGTTGATTTTCTCTAACAACCCTTGGTATCCACGGATACCATGTTGATTTTCCCCTACCCAACACTCGAAAATTAATTCAAAATAAATCACTTATTGAATAAAATCATAGCCGGGTAATCAACTAAACAATAGTGGAAGTAGAAACTAGGAAACCAAAAAATCACACACAAGACACCAATATTTTTGGGTATAAACACTTGGAAAAACCTTGAAGGGAAAACAAGTCCTAATATGATTTTATTAAGGTCAAATTAGGGCTCACGTAATAAGGAAAATGGCCCACTAAGAAAATATACACTACAGACAAACCTGACAATACATGTGCTACTGTATGACCTTGTACCAATAAGATTTTTGAGGTGTACATTCCTTTCCTTCAAAAAACTTGCATACATACTCGATTGTCTCCACTGAAACCCATGTAAATGTACATAAATAATGTACAGACACTTTTGTACAACACACCCCTTTCATGTGGCTTCAGTCAGCTGAAACCCACATGTGTCTGTCTTTTCTCTCTCTCCCCCTTGACCTATATGATCTCATGTGTAAGAAAAAGTTCTTATTTTATTCTAACTCTCCACATTATAAAAAGGCCTTCCTTTTTATCTCTGACCTTGGCATCTCACCAAAATTCTTCACCTTGATCTCTTACCAAAGTCTTTGTGTTGAATCCCTCAACAATAGTCTCTTCCTCCTTCACCCTAGACTTGATTTTACAATTATGAGTTATAACCTAACTCTAATCTCCAAAGTGATTGATGGCTAGGATTACTTCTCACCTAACTTAATATTTACATGCTTAGATTGCATGGTAATTACTTTTAGAATTTTCCTTAGATAAATCAACTAACTAATAAAATCACTTTACTTTAATTAATTCCTTTTAAACAAATTAAACTCATAGATAGAAGGATTTGGATGATTTGCACATGCTAAACACAATCCAATGTTGAAGTACTTGTCTGATGCTACCACTAACATCAACACTCCCTCTTATCATGGAAGGTACTTCTCCCCCATGGAATTTTCTCTATTTTCACTATCATATATGCTACCATGCATACTATCCAATCCACCTAATTGGTAGCTCCTTTTGACATATAATATATCCCTTCCATCCCGCTTTGACCCCTCCTCGAAGACTCCTCTTTTATCATGCTCCTTTAAGCATCTTGCTCCTAATCATCCTGCATGGTCATCTTAAACCATGACTCCTTCTTGACAGACATGGAAATTTTATCCTTCCCACCTAAACCTAAAGGTTGACTCCCTCTGGGTTTATCAACCTTCAAAGATACTTGCTCCTTGTTCTTTGTCACTCTACTTATTTCCATTTCTCACATAGGTTGACCCTTTATCCTATACAAGTTTCTATATCTTACTCAAAGAACTCATTGGATGTTATTTTCAATGGATGTTTTCGTCGATGATTGCATTCTGGGAATGATGGTATGAGGCTTGCTAGGGTTTGAAGGATTTCATATGGAATGAAGCATGCAGCTAAATTCATAAGTAATCTGTGTATGAAGATCTTGGATTAGTGATATCTTATTGAGTTGGTTCTTAGATGAGCATATTGGTGTCTCCAGTAGGTTGGTGTCGATATCTTATTGAGTTGGTTCTCAATTGAGAATATTGGTTTCTTCATTCAGTAGGTCGGTGGTTATGCTTTAGGGAGTGGGTGTTTCCTTCCAGGCGGAGCTGGTAAATCCAGGGGGTCGGTGCCTCCTTCCAGTTGGTGTTGGTAAATCAGGGAGTTGGAGCTTCCTTCAATTTGATGCCTGTAAATTAGGGGGTTGGTGCCTCCTTCCATTTGCTGCTTCATATGAATATAATATTAACATGATATAAGAAAATCATTCTGTGGTTTTGTCCCATTTGGGTTTCCACATAAAAATCATTGTGTTCTATGTATCACTTTTTGTGATGATGAATATCATTTTTAAAGGTTAATTTTTACATGATGTTCTTAAGGTTAAATATGGTAGAAATTTCTCAATATCGATTCACCCCCCTCTTAGTATTGGTTAATATTCCAACACAATCGTCATCATTCACATTAATTATAGATCAGTTTCTATATTTAATACGATGTATGCATTTAAATGACGATCAATTCCCATACATAGATGTTTGAAGAAATCTAACCAACACTATGTAATTCTTGCTTGATGTAAATCGTCTTTTATCACCTCAATAAATTCTTCAACACATTCATTGTATCGTGGAATATCACATCCCACAACGTTTTTTGCAATAGTTCACCTCTTGAGGGTATGTGGCACCATAATGTTTCATGCTTGGATGCTTGGACACACCAAGGTTACTTCATCTGGACTATGCCTGTTCTCCTAGAAAATAGCCATACTCTATTCTAGGCTATCGATGAGTCACACTCCTACTCTAGTGCAACTCTTGTATACTTAGACATTCATTAAATTATTTAAAACTTATTGATTTTTGAGCATACATCCATGAACATGAGAATCCAAGAGAACAACAAAGGAAAAAATGAAAGAAAAATACAGATATAGTTTCGGTAGTACAAATTGTGCCTAACACCCAACTAAGTATTTTTTATATAAGAACAATTACAACATGAACACTAACGACTCGATTTACAAATTCTACATACTCAAACAACTTTACTCACCTCATCAAGACACCCATGAACATAACTTTCACTAGAAGAATCTATGTCGTAATCGTCTCTGCAACCAACTGTGGTTCATCTTATACGTTCCCTCAACTGTAGACATGTTGTCTTTTTGTTTTTGTAGGCTCTGCCTCTTCATTTCCACAGACTTCAAAAATTTTGGTTCTACCTCACACATGCCTCCACATACCTTTGTTTCCGGAATTTACCAAAATCTACCCAAGAGAAATTTTGTGAGCTATGTCCATTGAACCCTCCTCCTCAAGGCAACATAAGTCCTCCCAAAGTGGAGTGACTTGGATTCTTGAGGTAGCTCCTCCTCTTCATCTACCTCATAATCACAGGGATCTCCTTGTCTCGAAGTTCTTTCTGAAACATGATTTTCTTGGTTGTGCACCCTTTTTCTCTTATAGTCTCTCCAAAGGTCACCATCGTGAACCATTGTGTCCTTTTTGGGTGTTGTGCCCCTTCATGAACCCATGTCCAAAGAAATTTTTTCACCCCTTTGCATACGCGTTCACCCAAACAAACCCATCCACTCTCAATCATTTTGGTCCTTGGAACTGATGCTCCCAACCTTGGTTATCCCCTCATGCCAACATGCCCCATCCATCTAACTAAATTGTCATCCAAATTGTGTTGCAAGGAACCTTAGGTGGAGTCATCCCTTGGCACATTGTGCACCCAAGGAACCCCAAATCCTCTCTATATGAATATGTTTGTTTCTTCATTTGTACCGACTATATTTCCTGTCTGATTCATACTTTGGTGGAAGTGTGTTCACCTAAGCTGAGCTCCCAAGGCCTTACATCCTCCCCCACCTCAAGTTATTGACGTCCTTGGAAGTATCCACAAAATATACAATCTCAAAGTATCTTCCCAACTCATTTTTCTGCTACAACTAAGTCTGTTGGAAACCCCAAATTTCATGCCAACCGAAAAACTCCAAGATTCCATAAACCAAACTATATTGTACCCAACTCTGCATGATTTGTTCCCTGATTCCATGAAGACTCTTCATCCGACTCCAAGGATGATAGTCACCTAAATTTGTTCCACTATCTCTTTGTGATGTTTCTAGCTCGTTGTTGTTTTTTTCTATTATTTTTGCTGCTACATGCTACACCTGATTGATGTCCACTTCACTTCAAAATTTGTCCTAACTGCTGAACTCTTGTCACCTTTCTGGTGCACCCATACTTCAAAAAATTATACAATGTCTCAGCACATTGCATGTATCAAGTATTACATTAGTTGGGTGATCAATCCAACTATCATGTCCAAGTCTTGAGATGTGTCTCCCCACACCTAAACTTAGTCTTTTCTATCGCATATACGACACTCTATCTAACTCCAAATACTAAGGCAAGTTTCAATTCTTTCCTCATCATTACTGCCATCACTCGAACTTTGTCAAGGTGATCCTCCACAAAGTCTATGAGTTGTACCTCAAATATATTGGCGCATCTATACTCTTGACCCCCTTTATCATGTTGTTGTTCTCACCCAAGTTGTGAACTAGTTGAATGGTCAGTCCATCTATCACACTCCTTGAGACTGCACACCCTCATGCACAAAATTGTCACTTCATTTCAAAATTTGGTCCATCCACACAACAATCTCAGACCAAGGAAAGGTTCTCCCTCACCTTGTCATACTATGAAGTCACCTTGAATCAAAGTCTTCTACGAAAACTTGACTCAATTTTCCTCCTCATGGCACAATTAGCCAATCTGCAACAAGAATGACACGTCCAAACTACCTTTGCATCACTACTTCATCACCCATACATGTTGTAGTGCCTACCTCTCTATGCCTCTGAATGGTTAGGCTTCACCCTCAACCATGCTTCCCAAAGAAAGATAAATTCACAAGTCCAAGTGATCTCTTCATTCTCCAATCTTTTTTTCTGCACAATCCTCCAAACGAAGGAAATTCCACAACTCGCCTTCTTCCTTCAAGTCACCTCAATGTAACTCAACGTATGCAATGAGTGTGGACAGCCCACCCTTACTCCTCAAAACATATCAAAAAACTATCCAAAGTGTTCCAAGTAGAATGAGTCACCTCAAAGAACTTCCATGCTTTAGGCATGTTCACACCAATACTTTTCCAACCTCAACCAACAAGCCCCATCGGATCTCTAAGTCATCACACAATCGTCTACAAGTCACCATGGTGTGATTTTCCTCAATTTTCCTCATCAAATGTCCCATTCCCAAGGCCAACGAACATAACCCAATTCACTTTGTCTAGGTTCTTCCCATTCAAGTTGACTGACAACAATTCTTGGTCGAGTCCTTTTCTACCTCTATTTGTTTCTTGGAACAAACTTTCTTGTTCTCACTATAAGCATCCAAACTTTGGCTCTATCGTCGCGACACTTCAAGTCACCACCCGACTCAACAAAACTATCTAAGGAACCAAGCACCACGGTACCTCACCCATCCTCTCAAATGTGACACATACATATGTCTTTTCGCACCACTATAACGCATTATCCAACACACCTCGTCAAAGAGTTTGAAATATTCCCCAAGCCACCTCCACGATTGCATCCAAATCTACTTAATTCCACCATAGGACTTGCCCAAGCAGGTCGTCCTAAGATCTTTACACATTTACCCAACCAAGGAGTCCCAAATTACTGCAATATTTCTTCGAATCTACACCACTTGAGTCACCCTCAAGTCTCTTGGTTTTCACTAAGGAAACGCAATGCACTTGAACTACCAAGTCATTCCTCTTCCCTTCAAAGAACTCACTACAACATTTAGGACTGAAAGAAATCAAAACCAACCACATCTTTCGAAAGGAATCATTCCATGCAACCATCTTCTAATCCTGATGTTCTGGGCCTCTGATTTCCCAAGAAACTAACTCTCTACATGAAATCACCTCAATCACCATTAATTGTGATACAAGGATGAGCCCATCCATCCACTTCATAAATTTGTCTAAGTCCCAAACTTCGCATGGAACCGGCTAAACACTTCTCCAATATATTTCCATCTTTGCACCTTGACTACTTCTACTTCAAGGCACCATGCACCCACCACATGACTGTCAAGTCATAATTTTTTTTAACTCATTGTTGTAACTCTACAAAGAGATACCTCGTTCAAAGGTTGTGTTCAACCCACCAACAACAAAACTCAACTCAAATGTTTTTCTCGGTGATGTACGACACGAATATGTCATGATGAAAATATGTCTAATCATATTCCTACTGTGGATCTTCTCTAGTTCACCCTAGTACGTCCAACGCACCCAAGTGATTCACCTTGTTGTAACCCATAATTTATCCTCTTTGCAGTCACTTATATAATCACCCTCTATGTTTTTCTTATGTGATCACTCTTGTAGTTATCTCTACAACAAGTTGTGCAGCAGATCCTGTGTTCATCTTCATTTCCCAAGTGCTCCATTCACCAATGAACTCTGCACTTGGTCTCTCTAAGGTGTGCACAATAGGTCTAACATTGATTTTTTTCACATAACAACCAACCGAGTCTTCCTCTATGATAAATTCTATGACACATTATGTGATGAACTATGTGATGAGTTCTGTGAACACCCACTCTGCCCAAGTGCTTTGTTTCACCACAAATACTGCTAACATTATGCACTAGGTGTGCACCCAGACCAGCCTTCTCATCTCACCGTCAACTGAACCTCTAGCGTAAGAATATTTTAAATTCTATGATGAACAAGTTCATTATATTGAATTTTTCACCAAGTCTACGAACATTTCCACTGAACCAACTTTGCAACAAACTTCCTTCAAAGTTTTCTCTGATACCATCTCTCATGTCCTCACAACGTGGCTTGCGGTCATCCACCTCTTGAGGGTGTGCGACACCACAACGTTTCATTCTTGGCTGCTTGGAAACACCAAGGTTACTTCATCTGGACTATGCCTCTTCACCTAGAGCATACCCATACTCTGTTCTAGGCTACCGATGAGTCACACTTCTACTCTAGTGCAACTCTTTTATACTTAGAGATTTGTTAATTGCATTAACACTTGGTCATTTTTAAGCATACATCCATGAACATGAGAAGACAAGAGAAAAAAAAATGGAATAAATGAAAGACAAACATAGATATAGTGCAGGAAACACAAAAACACCCATCTAAGTACTTGTTATAGAAGAATAGTTAAAACATGAGCACTACTAGATCAGTTCACAACTTTAGCAAAGTCAAATGAATTTCCTCACCTCACCAAGACACTCATGAACAAATACGTCAGCAGAAGAATTTATGTTGCAACCATATTCACAACCACCTGTGGTTCACCTTAGACATGCTCTCAATCGCAAATGTGTCATCTTTTCATTTCCACATAGTTTTCCTCTTCGTTTCCACAGATTTCGGTTCTTCCTCACACATGCCTCTGCAAACCCACATTTCTAATCTTAACTAAAATATTCCCAAGATAAATTCGCTTAGCTCTGTCCATCGAACCCTCCTCCTCAAGGAAACACAAGTCCTCCTAGAGTGAAGTGACTTGGCTCCTTGAGGGAGTTCCTCTTCTTCGTCTTCCTCAGAATCACATAGCTCTCCTTGTCTCTAAGATCTTTCCAAAACTTTCCTTCCTTGGTTGTGGGCCTTTGTTCTCTTGTAGGCTCTCCAAAGGTCACCATCGCGAACTGTTGCGTCCTTTGGGGATGTCGTGCCCCTTCGCAAACACATGTCCAAATGAATCTTTGTGCCCCTTCACAGACTTGGTCACCCGAACAAACCCATGCACTCTCAACCTTTGTGCCCCTTGGGACCGACACACCTAAATTTGGCGCACCCCTCATGATGGCATGCCCCATCTATATAAATGAATAGTCATGTAACTTGCATTGCAAGGAACCTTTGTTGGAGTCGTCCCTTGGCACGTCGTGCACCCAAGGAACCCTAACTTGTTACTATATGAAAACGTCTCTTTCTACATTCGTACTTATTGTCTTTCCTGCCTGATTCAGATTGTGGTGGAAGTGTGTATGCTCGAGTTGAGCTCCCAATGTATTAGATGGCCCAATAAAACTCTTTCAAGCAGGAAACATGGATTCAACTTCCCCACTAGTTACTTATTAACTTAAAAACATTAAAACCCTTTTTTTCTCCTCATGTCCATGCAAGAGTGGTTAATAAGGATGGATTGTAAATCCGTTGGCAATTTGGAGAGGATGGTTTAAATCTAGCTAGACCCCACCAATATCTTGTCTAGGGTGGTTTAAATCTAGTTGTACCTCACGAGCAGGGATGGAATTTAACAGCCAAATTGTCACAAAGCAACTTGTCCTTAATATAGAGTTAAAAATAGTTGCTCTCAATATGCATATTTAAAATTGTGAGAACAAATAATGAAAATTTCAAAACTGCTAAATTTAACTGATTGTTTCTATCAATAACAATATATTTATATGATATATTGTCAATTAAATCATGAATTAAAGTGTAATTATTAAAACTGAATTTAAAAAAGAAAAGAAAATATGGAAAACAAAAAATTATTTTATTTTAAAAATATCACCAACTTCAGACTTGAAGATCTCATTTTTATTATCTATTTTATAAAGGTTTCTCAAATCCTTTTATTTATTTCCAAAGAAACACGTTTTATTCAGTAAAATAAAATCATTCTTAAAAACTACAGAAGCATATTCCTGTAACTTTTTATTTATTTATGGGCAACTAAAATTCATTACAATTTAGTGGGTGAACTGAACTACTAAGATTCATTACAATTTAGTAGGAAAACTAATTTTTTTCAATAAACTATGTGTGCAGATTCCTATAAACTTGTATTGTTTTTTACCCAACGAAAATTCATGATACACCTTCCACAGGTAAAATTCCCTTTTACTCTTCCACGATGATGACATGCTTGGGATGACGATGATGATATGTTGTTCCAATCCATCATTAAAACATCAAGATAATTTGCCTGTATCAGTCTCAAAATATTTTGGCTATTAGACCCAACTCTGCAGGTTGCTTCTCTAACTGCACGTCTCTTTGGGAATCTTGAGGTGAGGATTAATGGATGATCGAGATATCATAAGAACCTTTTTACTGGGTCCCAAAAAGATTCAGAAGAAAATGAAAAATACGACGACAATTTGCTGCATCGTTGTGAATTTCCCAATGATCATCCGCTCATTACAGACTGAGGAGTCTTGCTAATGGATGTCGGGCGGAGTCCAAGAAGTTGTGGTACATTTCAGGTCCTTCTATTTTTTCCCTCATCTGTCAATAATCAATAATCACTGGGGTAAATCACTCATACATTCGTTGGGCATACATGTTGTTGAAGATAATGCTTAATTTGGGTTATTGTAACCGCTGGCAGACTGTAATAGTGTCATCTAATTTTGATTAGATTGTTTGCATTATAATTTAGGGTTAGTTAGTGTCATCATTGTAATTTAGATGATTAGAATTAGTTGCAAATGATTTGTAGAAATTTTCATATTTGTAGAAATCTGAAGGCTATATATGAATGTATTAGCTGTTCAGTACATATATGAGAAATTGAGTACATATATGAGAAATTGAGAAAGAATGAGAAGGAATAATCTCAAGCATTGAGATATTTGATGTATTGTTTCAATCTTTGTATTGTTTAATGCGTTTTCTAACCTTAATTGTATCCTCATAATTCTACATTTGGAATCAGAGCAGGTTATACTAGTGGGAAAGAATAAATTTCTTTATGAAGCTTGAGCCAATTGAAGCTAATGGCATAAGTGCTATAAATTTTAAATAAATAACCAACAACAACAACGGTCTTAATACTTCTCAGCCTCAAATACCAATCTTTAAAGGTGAGAACTATGGTTTTTGGAGCATTAAAATGAAAACCTTGTTTCTTTCATAGGAATTGTGGGATTTGGTCGAAAATGGTTATACAGAACAATTAAGAAAAAATCGAAAGAAGGACTCAAAAGGTCTTTTTTTCATCTAGCAAGCAATGCACGATTCTATTTTTCCTAGACTTGTTGCAACGAAGAAATCAAATGAGGCATGTGATGTGCTACAACAAACATATCAAGGGACAGATAAGGTAAAAGTTGTTAAATCACAATCTCTTAGAAAAGAATTTGAAACTCTTTGCATGCAAAATTCATAATCTATGCAAGATTTTTTCACTAGAGTTATGGGAATAGTGAATCAAATTAGATCTTATGGAGAAGCTTTAAGAGATCTAAAAAATGTTGAGAAAAAATTAAGAAGTCTTCCTACAAAATTTGATGCCATTGTTGTTTCTATTGAAGAATCTAAAGATTTAACTCAATTGTTTGTTAATGAGCTTATGGGATCTCTTCAATCTCATGAACAAAGAATGAATAGATCTATTGAAAAATATCTTGAGCAAGTTTTTCAAGAAAAATCCAATACTTCCATAGATAAAGTTGAGAATCTTTCCCTTGAGGAATTTTTGAACACTCGTGGAAAGGGAAGAGGACAAGCAAATAGAGGAGGTAGAGGTGGAGGAAGATTTTTTAATGAAAATGAAAAAGAAAGAGAAAATGATACAAATGATGGAGGTAAACAATTTGGAAAATCCCAAATGCAATGTTTTTATTGTAAAATATTTGGTCATTATGAAAGTAATTGTTGGAAAAAATAAAAGCAACAAGCTTATTTTTCTGAGGAAAAGGGAGATGTGGGCACTTTATTTTTGGCTTGTGATTCAGCTAATGAAGTTTCCAAGGAGGTATGGCTTTTGGACAGTGGCTCCAACAACCAAATGAATTGAAAAAAAGATAGTTTTTTCAAGATGGATGAATTTAAAAATGATTAAGTACTCTTGGGAGATGACAAGGTAGTGGAAGTTAAAGGTAAAGGAACAATTGCAGTAAAAATAAAGCAAGGCTAAGTAAAACATATTAGTGTTGTGTTTTATATTCTTGGTTAAGCACATAATTTGTTGTGTGTGGGTGTCGAGTGAAATATATGTTATCTATTTTGACATTAAATTGTCAACCCGGGGCTCGTAAGCTTCGAGGTGCTAGCATTGTATGTGCATGTCTAGAGCTATAATCTAGCAGTCTAATCTAATGCCGACAATGCACTTAAATAATAAAAAGATTAAACAAACTGAAACAATTTGTCACCTAGGGAAGAAACCCAACATGGAGTGAACCTATTTCACGAATTAGGTCATTAAACTATCTGTTGGTGATTTAAAGATATTAGAAAATTTGAAATGCGAGAAGACTAAGATGCGGAAATCAAAACAAGGGGAAAATTGAAAATCGGTACCGGAATAACAAACTCGTGCAAGAATCTATTATTGAAAAGATGAGACTAGGAATGGAAGTTTACTATTCTAATTACTCTTTTTATTTGGAAATCTAACTATGTGATTCATTTACTCAATTCGGATTAGAACATTGATTTCTACAAAAAAATAAATAAATAAAATGTAAAGTAGAAAAAAAACAATCTATTGAAAACTTTGCCATTAAAGGATTATCCATACACTAAACACATGTTCTTATAACTAGTTAGACTAATGAACTAATTACCAAAAATGATTTAAAATCATAAATTATGTTGTCATACGTGAACTGGAAATATATTCACAGAGATATAGTGATTACACAGTACTACAGGGGTTAATTTAATCTACTTTAACTGGTCATGAACAACTTCTTAATAAACATACTGAGTTCGTAGTGTTCCAATTACAAAGAAGATTTATATTTACAACATTGTGTGAATAAGTCAAGTAAATACATACAATGAATTTATAATTAAAAAGAGTGATTACTACAGCTGAAAATGCACAAAGGTGATTATAAGAAAATTACTACAAAAAGAGATAAGAACAGTAAAGGGAAATTAAAATAGTTATAAGGAAATGGATTATAAAGAGAAATGATAAGAGAATGACTGTAAAGAGAAATTAGAACAACTCCTGCAAAAGAGAGGTTAGAAATCTAAATAAACAAATAAATGAGACACACAGACTACTAGTGGGCCCCCCAAGCAGTTGTGGTACTCCAGCTCACAAATTGATCACAAACTCAACCTACTTTATAATTTTTCATTAAAATGAATAACAGATCCAAGTTTTACACATAGTTTTTAAACGGTTTCTCTAGGTCTATCCTTTCATGCTAACAAGCTCAAGTATATATAGAGTGTGAGAGGTCGACCACTGAAAGGGTCAACTTTCTCTCAAAACTAGAAAATAATTTAATTGTTCTATTAATAGGCAATGAGTCTTAAAATAGTAGCTCGAATATAGGAGCTATATTTAACTATATAAATCGAAATACAATAGGATCCATAACAAGAGGGAGATAATGGGTAAAAAACCCATGTTCTAGTTTTTCCCAAAAACGCCCGCAAGTATGCTAACGACCAAATCTGATGCGCTTAGAGTTCTGTAATAAGGTCCGGATGGAGGTCCAAATATGCTTGTTGAACATTCATGATGTTGGATTAAGGGCCGGATTCACCGGATATAAATTCGGGCTACTGGATGAAGGGACAAATTCACATGATATGTAATTTCGAGCTGGCTCTCTTGTGCAAAAATATGGGAATGAGTGTCAAAATGAGTATTGGAATATCAACCCATTTTATCCTAATCCAATGTATGGAAACACATATCTCCCACAAGATCAGAAATTAGTTTATCATTAATAAAACCATATAAAACACACTAAGAATAATAAATTAAGCACGGATTCACATCATTTATTTTTATTTCTTTTAATCAAAGGATTTAAATAAAATACCAAATTTTTTAAGTAAATGTAATGATTTATGGTTAAATGTGATGAAATAATAGTGAAATAAGGTGGAAGAAAGAATCGAATTTAAGATCCCATCATCCCCCCAGACTGAAGATATGGCACATCATCGTGCCATGAATAAATTGGAACTGACCTTTTATTCATTTAAAAAAATATATTTTTTCAACAATAAACTGTAGGCAATATTCAAGAGAAGGAATCCAACATTATTATACTAAAAAAACTAGAACCTAGAAAAAGAATTATTAATGCTATAAGTATTAATTCTATGGAAGACCAAAACACTTATAAATTTTGGAATTGAAATAGCCCATACATACAATTTTATCAACTAGTAACAAAGTATGCTTACGAGGACCATATAAGTTATGATAGGGGATTTTTCCTTAAAAAGAAAAACATGAGGGTATAAATGGTCTTTAATACACGGAAAAAACCGTAAAAAACTAGTCATCCCTGTCTCATTTTTAAAGGCTTACTTCCATTCAAGTAATATTGATAAAGTTTGCATTTGAGTTCATTAAATTGTTACACTTATGGGTCCTACTTCTAGGATAATGACATTCTATATATAGTATGAATTAAATGACATGGTCTTAAGATCATCTTACAGACATTCTCAAATGGAAATTATATGATATTTATTTATCCCTTTTGTTCAACCATGCATGTTTCTTCTTAAGGATTTATACAAGCATATAGTTCATATGGAAAAATATAGATTAGGCATAGTAAAAGACATCAAAGTCATAACCCATTTCCAGCAAGCTTGTTCAGTACCCTGATGGGGTAAATTTTATATCTAATAAATATCCTCTTCCAAGCAGAGTGCCCCATTTCTAGCAAGCTTGTTCAGTACCCTGATGGGTTTTCCTAGTCATACCATAGGCCGGTACCCGCTGCCAGCAGACCTATTCAATATCCCAGTGGGTTGGCCTCTTACACCCATATCACATCCTTTACCACCACCCTTAAGATTTGTATGTATGTATTTATTTTGCAATGAGATGGGGAGGAAACTATGAAAACCTTTTTACAAAATGGGATGGTTTATGGGTTGGAGGAAACTCTATAAATTTCCCATAAAAGATTGTTCGCATGAAAAATAGACTTATGCATTTATATTAGTCCAAATACACATCATTGTCAAACTTACTTACTGTGTAGTGGATGAGTCCATAAGAGAATGACTTAAAGGTGTCTCTAGTCCCTAAGTCTATCATCTTCATATAATATTATAGTAGTGTTCCCTCGTAAGTAAAAGTTCCATTCACTCTCATGCTACTATTTGGTAAAGATGCTTGAATAACTATCTTTGGTATGAATCTTGGGATATACAAGTTACCTAGGGATATTATTATGAAGACCTTAAGGTTTTGTTAAATCCTCTTAGTGCTTTAAAGATTGGCATTTAGGCTATTGTTATTAATAATGGTCTGAAATATGCATGTAATAAGGAAAATAAAGATCCATAATTATTTTGGTTTCTAGTATTAAACTATCAATAATATCTTCATCTTAGTTCCTTTATTGAAAAAATGAAAACAAAAAGATA
Organism: Picea engelmannii; assembly: GCA_009831015.1. Lineage (NCBI taxonomy): Eukaryota > Viridiplantae > Streptophyta > Pinopsida > Pinales > Pinaceae > Picea > Picea engelmannii. The sequence continues at coordinate 247,273 of ML784189.1, read as the reverse complement.
TGTTGCATTAACTTGATACTAACATGATGCAACTTTTATTTATTATCCTACTCTACCTAAAAAGAAAGAAAACTCTTTATTCAAGTGTAATAACTTTTCCAATGTAACCATGTGCAGAGAAGAACAAGAAACTTACCCATATCCACATATGAAACAATTACATCAATGATTGCCTATATATGAGGAACCAACTGACCTTTTTGATTTGGCAGCAAGAAGCGTTGCAAGAGAAAATGACATTGTGGCTTGACTACCTCTTGGAACCAATTTTCTATGTAATCTCTATGGATATCCTACTCTTCTGGATGATTTATTTCTTTAGTATATGAAGGATCTGTTGATATGCATGCTGAGAACTCCTTAGTCTTAGGTCTTAATGATCACTCTCTATCAGATGTAGTCCCTAATTTTCCAGCTTCCTTCGCAAATTGGCAAGGAGAACCTTTTTGTAGCTCAGGGAACTTTGGTCCTTCTAGTATTTCTGGAGAGGTAGATAAATTTTTGGCTACTGCCAAAATATGTTCTTTCTGAGAAGGAGAAATCATGGTTTCTACCAGAATTTGAGGGAGTTCTTCCAAGATTATCATCTTTGCATTCATTTTTTTGGTTGATGAGTCATGTCTCACACATGGGTGAGTATCCGGGGTTCTTACAATACTCAATGAAATAATAACTGACATTTAATGCTATTGAAACAAAAATGAAATGAAATTAATTGAAAAACTTAAAGCACACTAATTAAAGCAAACTTGAACTCCTCATGCTACTTTAGACCTCGTTGTCACCGAGTCATCTCTTTAAAAAGAAAACACAATTGCAGGAAAGAAAGTAGGCTTATGAGAAAGTAAATTGCATTAAAGTAAACACACTAAGAAAAGTAAACAAACTTGCAGAAAAAGTAAACACTCTTATGGAAAGGGAGCAACAAGGATTTGGAGCAACCCATTAAAATGGATGTGCAGGTTCTTACTTCTCGTCTTAAAGGTTATCCTCCTCCTTGTTGTGTAATTAAAGGAAACCTACCTACCTACGCTCTAATACTTTTAGCACCTCCCCAACAATGGCGCCAAAAATGTCGAGTGAAATATATGCTATCTATTTCGAAATTAAATTTTCAACCCGGGGCTCGTAAGCTTCGAGGTGCTAGAATTGTATGTGCAAGCCTAGAGCTCTAATCTAATGCCGACAACACACTCAAATAATAAAGAGATTAAACAGACTAGAACAATTCGTCACCTAGGAAGAAACCCGACATGGAGTGACCATATCTCATGAATTAGGTCATTAATCTATCCATTGTTGATTTAAAGCTATTGGCAAGCTTAAAATGCGAGAAGAATAAGATGTGAAAATCAATAAAAGCGAAAAATTGAAAACCGGTAGCGGGATAACAAACTAGTGCAATAATCTATTATGCAAAATATGAGACTAGGAATGAAAGATTACTATTCTAATTACTCTTTTTATTTGGAAATCTAACTCTGTGATTCATTTACTCAATTCAGATTAGAACATTGATTTCTACAAAAAAAAATCTTAAACTAGAAACAAAACAATCTATTGAAAACTTTGCCATTAAATGAGTATCAATGCACTAAACACATGTTCTTATATCCAGTTACACTGATGAACTAATTACCAAAAAGGATTTAAAATCAGAAATTATGTTGTCACACTTGGAATGGAAATATATTCACAGAGGTATATTGATTACAGAGTACTGTAGGGGTTAATTTAATCTACTTTAACTCGTCATGAACAACTTCTTAATAAACATACTCAGTTCCTAGTGCTCCAATTAGAAAGGAGATTTATATTTACAGCATGGTGTGAATGAGTCAAGTAAATACATACAATGAAGTTATAGTTAAAAAGAGTGATTACTACAACTGAAAATACTTAAAGGAGATTATAATAAAATCACTGCAAAAAGAGATTAGAACAGTAAAGGGAAATTAGAACAATTATAAGGAAATGGATTATACAGAGAAATTATAAGAGAATGACTGTAAAGAGAAATTAGAACAACTCATGTAAAAGAGAGGTTAGAAATATAAATAAACAAAGAAATGAGGCACACAGACTACGGGTGGTCCCCCTGAGCAGATCTGATACTCCAACTCATGAATTGATCACAAAATCAACCTTGTTTATAAATTTGCATTGAAATGAATAACAGAGCCAAGTTTTACACAGAGTTCTTAAACTGTTTATCTCGGTCTATCCTATCATGCTAACGAGATCAAGTATATATAGAGTCTGAGAGGTCGACCATAGAAAGGGTCAACTTTCTCTCAAAACCAAAAAATCGTTTAACTTTCTATTAATAGGAAATTAGTCTTAAAATTGTAGCTCGAATATAGGATCTAGATTTAACTGTCTAAATCGAAATACAATAGGATCCATAACAAGAGGGCGATAATGGGTAAAAAAATCATGTTCTAGATTTGCCCGAAAACACCCACAAGTATGCTAAAGACCAAGTATGTTGCGCTCTGAGTTTCGCAATAAGGGTCGGATGGAGGTCTGGATGTTTCTGCTGAACATTCGGGCCATCAGATTAAGGGATGGATTTTCCTGATATAAATTTGGGCTACCGGATGAAGGGCCAGATTTGCTTGATATGTAATTTCAAGATGGCTCTCTTGTACAAAAATATGGGAACGAGTGCCACAATGAGTATTGGAATCTCAATCCATTTGATCCTGATCCAATGTATGGAAACACATATCTCCCACAATATCAGGGATTAGTTTATCATTAATAAAACCATATAAAATACACTAAGAATAATAAATTAAGCATGAATTCACATCGTTTACTTTTATTTCTTTTAATCAAAGTATTTAAATAAAAGACCAAGATTTTAATGTAATTGTAATGGTTTATGGTTAACTGTGATGACATAATAGTGAAATAAGGTGGAAGAAAGAATCAAATTTAAGAGCCCATCAGTGGGGGAGATTATTGAAAAGGTATATCTTGGTGCTTTTAATAACGGTGAATGCATCATATATGATAAACAAAATCATAATCAAATTATAGCCGAGATTAACATGTTGCAAAATAGAATCTTTGCTTTCAATTTCTCTTATGATGCAAATAGAGAATTAAAAGTTGGCTATGGTGATGATTCTTGGATATGGCATATGATGTATGGGCATCTAAATATAAGAGGCTTAAATATACTACATAATAATAAAATGGTCAAAGGATTTCCTCTTATTGATTGCGTTGATCAAGTTTTTGAAGGATGCATTTTGGGTAAGCATCATAGAGACTAATTTCCGGTAGGAAAATATTGGAGAGCAACAAAACCATTGGAGCTAGTACATGCAAATATATGTGATCCCATGCAAACCTTGTCACTCAACAAAAATGAGTATTTTTTATTTTATTTTTGTGGATGATTTCAATAGAATAACATGGATGTATTTCATTAAAGAGAAATTTGATGCTCTTATTATTTTTCAACAATTTAAAGTTGTTGTTGAGAAGAAAAGTGGTTATGTTTTAAAGACATTACGCACATATAGAGGGGGTAAATTTACTTCAAATGATTTTTATTACTATTGCAAAAAGAATGGCATATATAAACAATTAACTGCAAGCTATACTCCCCAACAAAATGGTGTGGCCAAACCAGAGAATCAGACAATATTTGAGATGGCTAGGAGCATGTTGAAAGGTAAAAGTATTACAAACATTATTTGGGATGAAGTTGTAGGTACATCAGTTTATTTGATTAATATGTGTCCAAAAAGAATTGTGCAAAATATGACTCCTTATGAGGCATGGAGTGGAAGAAAACTTGGTGTTGCTCATTTGAAATTCTTTGGTTGTATTGTTTATGCTCATGTTCCTGATGAAAAAAGAAGAAAACTAGATGATGAAGTGTGGAATGTATTTTTATTGCCTATTGTGATGAGACAAAGGCTTATAGATTATATAATCCACAAACTAAAATATTGTTGGTTAGTCGTGATGTGTTTTTTGATGAAAGAGAAGAATGACAGTGGAATCAAGGAGTGCAACAAGAATGTCCAAGAATTTTTATACAGGAAGATAAATCTCTTGTTTCTAAAAATCCAACCAGTAGTCCAAGTACTACTATTGCCTCCACTCCATCATCTTCTTCAAATTCAAGTCCTGGTTCAAGTCCAAGTTCTCCTCCAAGAAAGGTAAAATCCTTAAATGAAATTTATGGATATTCTAACTTTTCTTTAATGTCTGAGATTGAAGTAGAACCAAGATTTTTTGAAGATGCAAAAAAACATAAAGTTGGGTGCAAAGAAATGGATGAAGAGATTGCAGCCATTAAAAGGAATGAAACATGGGAGCCTGTGGATTATCCTACTAAAAAAGAAGTTGTTGGGCTAAAATAGGTGTACAAAAAAAAGTATGCATCTGATGGGTCTATACAAAAGAACAAACTAAGGTTGGTGGAAAAGAGGTTTGCTCAAAAAACAAGTATAGACTATGATGAAACATATGCTCGTGTTGCAAGACTGAATACAATAAGAATATTTTTAGCATTAGAAACACAATATAAACGGTTGGTTTATCAGTTTTGTGTAAAATCAACCTTTCTAAATGGTGTTTTGAAAGAATATGTCTATGTTCAGCAGCCTCAAGGATAAGAAGTTAAAGAACAAGAACATAAGTTTTACAAATAAAAAAAAGGTTCTTTATGGGCTTAAACGAGCTCCAAGACCATGGTATAGGAAGATGTATAATTATTTTCTGAACAGGGGATTTAAGAGAAGTAAAAGTGAACCCACATTATCTATCAAGTCAAATGGTACAAATGATCTACTTATTGTTTTATTTTATATAGATGACTTAATATTTACATCCTCAAGTATTTTGTTAGTGGAAGAGTTTAGACATGCTATGATGATTGAATTTGAATGACAGATTTGGGTTTGATGAATTATTTTCTTGTCATAGACGTGAGGAAAATGAATGATGGTATTTTTATTTTACAAGAAAAATATGCTACAGATCTTCTTCACAAATGGAAAATGGAAAATTGGAAACCCATGAGCACACTTATCAATACAAATGGAAAGTTTTTTTGTAGAAGATGGAGAAAAAAAGGTAGATTCTAAATCCTATAGAAGTTTAGTAGGAATTATTGTGTGTCTTACTACAACTAGACCTGATATTATGCAAGCAGTAAGTTTAATTTCAAGATTCATGCAAAGTCCAAGTAAGATTCACTTTGGAGAAGAAAAAAGAATTTTGAGGTATGTCTGTGGAACAAACAATTTTGGCATTTGGTATACTTCAACATATAATTTGAGGTTGTTTGGTTATACAGATAGTGATTGGGTTGGATGTATTGATGATAGAAAAAGTACTTCAGTTTTTGTTTTCAACCTAGGATTAGGTGCAATATCATGGTCTTCAAAGAAATAACCAACTATTTCATTATCTTCTATAGAGGCAGAGTATATTGTAGCATCAACATGTGAAGCAATTTGGTTGAAGAGAATCTTGACAGATCTGAAACAAGAACAACAAGATGCCATAATTATTCATTGTGATAAAATGTCTACAATTGCCATAAGTAAAAATCAAGTGTTTCATCGTCTCACTAAACATATTGATATGAAATATCACTTTCTAAGAGATATTGTGGAAAAAAGAGAATTTGAGTTAACGTTTTGTAAAATAGATGATCAACTTGCTGATATATTTACCAAAGGACAACCAAGAGAAAGGTTTCATTACATGAGAAAGATGCTTGTAATCACCTCATTAAGCATTACCGGGGAATGTTGAAGATAATGTTTAATTTGTATTATTGTAACTGTTGACAGATTGTAATGTTGTCAACTAATTTTGATTAGATTGTTCGCAACATAATTTAGGGTTAGTAAGTGTCATCATCATAATTTTGGGCTATTCAGAATTACCCTGAGATTATTAGAATTAGTTTAAGATGATTTCTAGAAATTTCCATATTTGCATAAACATGAAGGCTATATATGAGTGTATTAGTTTTTCAATACATATATGAGAAATTGAGAAGGAATGAGAAGGAATAATATCAAGCATTGAGATATTTGATGTATTGTTTCAATATTTGTATTGCTTATTGTGTTTTGATGCAGGAGCATCTCCCACATCAAGCGAGCCAGTGCGGAAGCGAAAGACAGCTGGACAAGCGCCAACACAAATTTTGAAAATTGCCTTGAAATTGTTGCGCAATCTTAAATGAAGCCATTAAGAAGAGGCGCACTTGTGTAATGTAAACGGACCTTGAGCCTTTAGCTCTCGTCCTTAGTAGGTAGAAGGCATTTAAAGTAGTTAATGCAGGTAGATAGAATTTAATTCTAGATTAGACAGTTTTAGAGCGCAAGAGGGAAATGGGATATAGACACCCTCATTGTGCATTTGTATTATTATTGAAATTGGAGAAGCATTGGAGCATAGAAGAAAAGTAGACAGTTGTGTAAGAACACCCATGTACTGATATTTGAATTAATAGGAGAGTCTGATTCAAATTCATGGTTTTGTGTTTGTTCTCTATGTATTGATGCTGAATGATATGCTCATTTGATGATTGCTTCCTACACATTCATTTTATCTGCTGTGTATATGATTTCATGTTTGAGGTTGAAGTCTGAAAGGAAGAAGGAATGCATTTCAATTGTTTCTCTATTTGAGATGAGAGTTCCTGCAAGGAGTGCAGTCGAATCGTCCACAAGGAGTGCGTTGACAGGAGTGCAGTCGAATCCCCCGATTTCAAAGAGGGGATCTCATGAAGACTATTGTGGGTGCAGATTTCCCGATAGGGAAATAGAAGAGTTGTTTGAGAGTTCTTCGGGCCGTAAGGGAAAGAAAGATCCTACGTCGACGTAGACCTTCCGACCTGCGGGTTGTGGAGTAGAGGGCATCGGCATCAGTTTGGTATCAGAGCACAGAAAGATTCTTTGCTTTCTGTAGTAGAGAAGAGAATTCACCATGCCGCCAAGGAGAGATAGACAATCACTCGATCCATAGGATAGGGAAATGTTGCGGAGAAGAGGCAGGCAGATGACAGATCCAGTCATGGAGAGACAAATGCGTGATCTATGAGCTAGACTTGAAGATATGGAGACATCGCAAAGACGCACAGTCAGTGCAGGGGATCTAAGTGATTCCAAAAGCGAAGTTGAGGATGAATGAGAAGAAGAAGTTGCAGCTGAAGATGCATCAAACGAACATTTGATCAGAGCTATTGCAAGGATGGGTGCAAGATCAAAGATGGACATTCTAGCTTACGAGGGAAACTTGGATGCAGAGGAGATTCTAGATTGGATTAGAGCTCTAGACACATACTTCGACTATGAAGATGTCGAAGAAAATAAGAAAGTCAAGCATGCTATCACAAGACTGAAAGGACATGCAGTATTGTGGTGGGATGAACTACAAGCTGCCAGACGCTGCAAGGGCAAGCAGAAGATCAAGAGATGGGATAGAATGATCGCGAAGCTGAAGGCGAAATTCATCCCTAGGGATTATCAAATTACTCTATTCAGGAGGATGCAGAACCTGAGACAGAAGCTTATGACAGTGAAAGAATACACTGAGGAATTCTATAAACTGAACATCAGGGCAGGTCATCAGGAAAGCGATGATGAAAAAGTTTCCAGATACATGAATGGCCTAAGATATGATATCCATGATGAGATGAGCATGGTAACCATCTGAACGGTGGAAGATGATTATCAAATGGCTCTGAAAGATGAAGAGAAGCTGAGCCGAAAGCAGAGTCAGAGGGGCTGAGGCAGAAGTCAGCCCAGAGGCAAATCAGTTGCCCAAGACAAATATCAGAAGCCCAAAGAGGACTGGAAAAAACCTCAGACTCGAATCGAGAGAGGTGGGACCTCACAGTGAGGGCAGCATATTGAGCAGAGAGGAGATTATGCTGACAACAACACTTTTCCTCATACTAGAGGCAGAGGAAGAGGAAGAGGTGGAGTAATCACATGCTTCACATGTGGAAAGAATGGGCACAAGTCTTACGAGTGTCTAGATAAGAAGAAGGACATTGGAGAAGCTCACATTTCCAAGGCACAGAGGCGAGATGTTGAAGTAGAAGACGCTAAAGGCGGAAGATCGTTTATGATGCGAAAAGTCCTTTTGACACCCGAGAAAGAGGTGGAAAGTTCAGTCCAAAGGACCAGAATTTTTAGGACTGCTTGCAAGACCAAGGACAGGGTGTGCAAGGTCATCGTAGATAGTGGTATCATGGATAATCTCATATCTACAGAGATGGTAGAGAAGCTGGAGTTGGAGACAATTGATCATCCAAGCCCATACAGAGTTTCGTGGCTACAGAAAGGACACCAAGTGACTGTCACTAAACAATGCTTGGTTGAATTCAAGATAGGTGGATATAATGATAAGATATTATGTGATGTCATTCCTATGGATGTTTGTCATCTATTGCTAGGTAGACCATGGAAATATGACAGGAATGTGATTCATGATGGGAGAATGAACACATACACCCTAGAGAAAAATGGGAGGACACACATGTTGCTTCCGATCAAGGATAAGGAGGTGAAGCTGGAAGTAAGCAACATTGTACTTCTCATGAGTGGGAAGGAACTTCTAATGGAGGTTAAGAAGAAGGAGGATCCACAGTTCATTGTGGTTAGAAAGCCTAAGATTGTTCTAACTAGGACAAGAGTGGATGATTTACCAGAAGAAGTTCAGGAACTGCTGGAAGAGTTCGCTGACATCATTGTGGACAAATTACCTCGTTCGTTGTCACCGATCAGAAGTGTGAGTCATCATATTGATCTCATACCAGGAGCTATTTTTCCAAACAAAGCCGCGTACAGGTTGACACCGTAAGAGAATGAAGAGGTTCATAGGCAAGTCCAGGAGTTGTTGGACAAGGGTTTGGTCAGGGAGAGCTTGAGTCCATGTGTTGTTCCAACAGTACTTAGTCTGAAGAAAGACGGAGGCTGGAGGATGTGTACTGATTCAAGAGCCATTAACAAGATAACCATCAGGTACATATTTCCATTGCCGAGGATGGATGATTTGATGGATTGCTTGAGTGGAGCAAAATATTTTTCAAAGATTGATTTGAAGAGCGGTTATCACCAAATCCGCATGAGAGAAGGTGATGAATGGAAGACAGCATTCAAAACAAACGAGGGGTTGTATGAATGGCTTGCTATGTCATTTGGCTTAACAAATGTGCCAAGTACCTTCATGAGGCTGATGAACGAAGTCCTGAGGGAGTTCATCAGAAAATTTGTCATTGTGTATTTGGATGACATGCTGGTTTTCAGTAAAACCGTGGCAAAACACTTGAAGCATTTGGCTACAGTGATGCAGAAACTACAACAGGAGAAGCTGTTGGTAAATATGAAGAAGTCCTCATTTATGAAGACAGAGCTCATTTACTTGGGGTTTGTTATTTCGGAAAATGAGTTGAGGATGGATCCAGATAAGGTGGAAGTGATTAAGAATTGGCCATCATCGAAGAATATTTTCGAGGTGAGAATTTTTCACGGATTAGCTAGTTTCTACCGAAAATTCATCAGGAATTTTAGTGGAATCAGCGCAGCGATGATGGATACAGTGAAGAAAAGACACAAGTATTTTCACTGGACTGAAGAGGCTGAGAAAAGTTTCAATCTATTGAAGAGGAAGATTACGGAACAACAAATTTTGGTGTTGCCAGATTTTCAGAAGACATTTCAGGTGAAATGCGATGCAAGAGGATTTGCAATCGAGGCAGTCTTGAGTCAAGAAGACAGGTCGATAGCATATTTCAGCGAGAAGATGAATGAAGCAAAAGTAAAATACTCCACTTATGATAAGGAGTTTTATGCTATCATCCAGGAATTAAAGAAATGGAGGCATTACTTGATCCTGAAAGAGTTTGTCTTGTACAGTGACAATCATGCATTGCAGTTTGTGACTCAACAGGAAACGTTGAATCAGAAACATGCCAAATGGGTTGAGTATATGCAGAATTTCACATTTGTGATTAAACATATTTCTGGTACTACTAACAAAGTGGCTTATGCTTTGAGCAGGAAGTGTTTGTTGTTGCAGGAGTTCAAAGTCAAAACATTGGGTTTTGGTGATCTCAGGGACATGTACGTTGATGATCCAAATTTTAAGGAGGGGTATGAAGCAGCTGAGAATCCCATTCTCAGGGATAGAAGTCCATGGATAGATTATATGATCTAGGAAGGATTACTGTTTAGAGGTAATCAACTATGTATTCTGAAATGCTCCATGAGGGAGAACTTGCTGAAGGAAAAACACAGTGGAGGATTGGCAGGGCACTTTGGTCACGACAAGATGTTCGCAAAGCTGAGCGAGTCATACTTTTGGCCAGGAATGCGATCATAGGTCAAGAGGTTTGTGGACAGATGTAAAATTTGCAAGCATTCGAAGGGGAGAAAGCAAAATGTAGGGTTCTATCAACCATTGCCCATACCAGAGAGGCCATGGGATGCAGTTAGCATGGATTTTGTATTGGGGTTGCCTAGAACACAAAGAGGTGTTGATTCAATCTTTGTGGTGGTGGATAGATTTTCCAAGATGGAACACTTCATTCCATGTCATAAAACCAGTGATGCAACTCACATTACGAACCTGTTTTTCAAAGAGGTCATTCGACTTCATGGGTTGCCAAGAAGCATAGTTTCGGATCGAGACACGAAATTCATAGGGCATTTTTGGAGGACCTTATGGAAGAAGCTGGGAACCAACTTGTCATTTAGTTCAGCTTATCATCCTCAGAAGGATGGGCAAACAGAAGTGGTCAACAGGAGTCTGGGAGACTTGCTGAGAAGCTTGGTGACGGAGCACCATAGCCAATGGGATAATGTATTACCACAGACAGAGTTTGAGTATAATGAATCAGTCAATAGGAGCATAGGGCATAGTCCATTTCAGATTATCTATGGCATGCAGCCAAGAGGAGTTTCTGAACTAAGGGATTCAGAGCAGACTGCAACTAGGAGCGCTAGTGCAGAAGATTTCGTAGAGGCGATGAAAGAACTTCACAGCCGGGTGAAGGAAAGATTGCAGAATTCAAGCTAGGAGTATAAGCGCAGAGTCGATCAGTACAAGAGACAACTTCAGTTTGAGGTTGGTGACTTGGTTCTGGCACATTTGAGGAAAGAAAGGTTCCTGAGAGGAACATAAAATAAGCTGAAGATGAAGAAAATCGGGCCATGTAGGGTCTTGAAGAAACTTGGGTCGAATGCTTACGAGATTGAATTACCCGATGGGATCGAAATTTCTTCGATATTCAATATCTCGGATTTGTATCCATATAGAGCTGAGGAAACAGAGACTGGGAATGAGAAACCAGTGATCCAATGGATGAAGCAGATGCCAGTTGCAGATAATCCACAGATGGAGTGCATATTGGATAAACATATTGGTAAGAATACCAGGAGAAAGAAATATTTTGAGTATCTGGTCAAATGGAAGAACCATCCAGTTGAAGATGCCAGCTAGGACACTGAAGCAGAGATACAGAAGCATGGACAGACCGTGCAGGAGCTCATGGACAGGAGCCCATGAAAATTTTCAAGCGAGGGAGTATGATGCAGGAGCATCTCCCACATCAAGTGAGCCAGCGCGGAAGTGGAAGACAACTGGACAAGCGCCAACACAAATTTTGAAAATTGCCTTGAAATTGTTGCGCAATCTTAAATGAAGCCATTAATAAGAGGCGCACTTGTGTAATGTAAACGGACCTTGAGCCTTTAGCTCTCGTCCTTAGTAGGTAGAAGGAATTTAAAGTAGTTAATGCAGGTAAATAGAATTTAATTCTAGATTAGACAGTTTTAGAGCGCAAGAGGGAAACGGGATATAGACACCCTCATTGTGCATTTGTATTATTATTGAAATTGGAGAAGCATTGGAGCATAGAAGAAAAGAAGAGAGTTGTGTAAGAACACCCATGTACTGATATTTGAATTAATAGGAGAGTCTGATTCAAATTCATGGTTTTGTGTTTGTTCTCTGTGTATTGATGTTGAATGATATGCTCATTTGATGATTGCTTCCTACACATTCATTTTATGTGTTGTGTATATGATTTCATGTTTGAGGTTGAAGTCTGAAAGGAAGAAGGAATGAGTTTCAATTGTTTCTTTATTTGAGCTGAGAGTTCCTGTAAGGAGTGTAGTCGAATTGTCTGCAATGAGTGTGTTGACAGAGGGTTCAGATAGAGATAACTTTTGTTCTCATTCATCTCAGGAGTGCAATTGAGCACAAGAGCCATGCAAGGAGTGCGCAGGCCGAGTGAAGTTCAGGGTTGTGAATCTGAGCAAGAGTTGAAGGACTGTTGTTGCAGGTGTGCGCAGAGTCGAAGGGAATTCAACACTTGAAGCGTTTGAAGGTTTCCGCAAGGAGTGCGCACAAGAGTCTTTTCAAAGACTCAGAGTTAAAAAGAATCTCAGGAAGGATAGGGCTTTCGAGGTTGTTGAAGGATAGCGCAGAGGAGTTGTGCCTTGGAATTTTACAGAAGAGTCGCAAGTTTGCACGCAAGGGGGACAAGTTGGTGGAAGAACACTTAGTCACTTCGCAGGTTTCATCAGGAGGAACGGACGGTTGGAATTCTCCGAGGAGAATTCGTGAATTTTCGTGAGCCGTTAGATCTCACAGAGGTGCAAGGGAGATACGACAGAGTATTTCACAGGGTTCAAAGCTCATGAGGGATAGAACCGTAGATCCGAGCCACAAGGGTCGTTTGATTTACACGTGGTTTCGTATATCGGGGTTTCATGGGTTGAAACTCCAAAATATTGCAACGGGAATTGTGAAATTGCTATACGCGATATCCCGATGGCTAAGTAAATAGTGTGGGGCCACAGGGGGTCAGTAGGTAGACAGGTGGCACGCTTCATCGGGGTTTCGTAGTGAGAAGTCTCGATACAATCGCATTAGGATTCTCAATATTTCGAACTCTGAAATGTCGATGGAGTGAAGTCATTGAATAGTCAACTCGTACGTGTGTCGGGGTTTCAGTATATCGGGAGTCGGTAAAGCGAGTTGTTCGACATCGCGAGTGTCAAAATCGCGATAGAGAAAACCCCGATAGGAAAGGGTCAGCGTTGACTAGTTATCGGATTTCGGGGATTCGAGAGACCTACGCCCGACCATTGGATTCGCGAAGCCGCGAAGTCCGATCAGCCGATTTCAAAGAGGGGATCTCACGAAGACTGCTATGGGTACAGATTTCCCGATAGGGAAATAGAAGAGTTGTTTGAGAGTTCTTCGGGCCGTAAGGGAAAGAAAGATCCTGCGTCGACGTAGACCTTCCGACCTGTGGGTTGTGGAGTAGAGGGCGTCGGCATCATGTTTTCTAAATGTAATTGTCTCCTCATAATTCTACACGGATGATCTGTAACTAGCATTCGTTTCCATTGAGAATTTGGTCATTGTTGGGATTTCATATGGGATCATGGTGAATGAATTATAATTCAATCACTTGTCCTCGAAAATGTTGTTTGTTTATTCATATTGTATTTGATTGTTTCATGGAAATGAGGACACTCATGATAAGTTTTTATGGAATATGGGTGTTAGTGCTGGAGGTCACTCCTGGATTGCTTGCAGGAGCAGAGCCCAGCGCCCATCAATTTTTAATGTCATGGTTTAATAGATGGGTGATCAAATGGAGATAAAGACTCAAGGGAATACTACTCTAACTCAGGGACTATGTCTGGGACGTAAGTAACAAAGGAGGTCTCGACTTAACTTCAGCCAGTGGGTTGATTAAAAGGTGAATAGGTGGAAAACTTGATAAGGAGAGTGAACAAACGGCTCTGGGCAACAAGCTTACTGCAGTTTGTAGGAGAAAAACTCTAACGCAGAATCCTCCTGGTTCAGGGCTTCAAGAAA
>ML784189.1:196550-219783 GCA_009831015.1 Picea engelmannii | reverse complement strand
GTTCAGGGCTTCAAGAAACTGAAAAGAAGACTTGACTGGATCCTCCAGTTCCAAGTCACTCAGCGCTGGGAAAATCACAAGAACTGGTTAAAGACAACGCGACCATTATAGTGATCCATTACAACATCATCCTATAATGGCTATAGCTCGACTGGATCCTCCAATTCCGAGTTGCTCTAACGCAGTGTAAACAAAGACGTAAAAGGAAACTGGCATTCATAAAGCGAGAAGTCTCAAAAGTCTATACATGACCAGAATTACAGTGCTTCATTAAAACATTACAACCAGGAGCTCTGCTCAACCATTGATAGCTTACAAAATGGCAAAAAATGCCTACATATACTTCAGCCAAAATCCGCCTGGCAACAGTATCTCAGGACTTTTAATGGGGGGTCATTTCCTCAATCAAATCTGTCCTCTGGACTCCTGTCATATGCTTCTTCAATTCAGCATGGCTCGCACCAGGGGGTAGCTGAGCCTCTTTTAATGTTTGAATTGGCTTGCTCAGGCTCTCTTGGCGAGTTGAAGACTCAGTGTGACCTTTCTGCAGAGAATCGGTACAAAGGGACCCTCCTGGGTAAACTCCGGCCGGAACCTCCATACTCTGCAATAAATGGGTGACGCGAGGCTTCACCTACCTTCCTTATCCTTTTCTGCTGAGCCGAAATGGCTCCTTGAATTACCTTGGGAAACACTGCTGCAACAACCCGATCCACAGGTCCTTTCCAATCTCTTCATGGCCTTCAGCACCTGACCATGGTCATCCCTGACTCGGTATCGGGGATCGGGGTTTCGCGATTCCTACTGTCAAGAGTTCTTGACCCTTTGAATTCCCGATCACTGATTTTCCGATGAGCACGTGCATGGGTTAGCCCTCCTGGCTATACTATCATCCATATGACCACCTCTTATGTGACCCGAGCCGAACCTCTGTCGGGGTTTCGGCGTTTTTGATGCCTCAATACACAAGTGCCCGGGAGTCGCGATTCTCCGATTGTCGATGGCTCCTTGCACGCTAGCCCCTTGACTATGCCCTGGTCCAAATGACCGTTACCACATGCCCGCGACCGTATAGCCTTCCATTGGAGTTTCGGGATTTGCGAGGTCAATGTTCACGCATCCTCCGGATTCGCGATTCCCCGATCCCCGATGGCTCATGGCCATTGACATGTCAACGGCCCCTTCCCTGACTCGAAAGCTTGCCACCTGTCCTCTGTTGACTTTCGTGGCCCCATATTCTTGGTGTCGGGATCCTCCCTGCTAACGCTGATCTCCTTGCCACGCGTCCTTCGGATGAACGGTCCCTATTAATTCTCGGGGATTAGGGACTCTCGCTGCCTGGTTTTTATTTCTCGTCCCCAGACAAGAAATATCGCTAACAATGGGGATGGGGAGTGCGATCGAAACTCTCTGTGGGAAATTTGTTCAGCGGGAATAATTGATATGTTGAGATTGTATATGAAGAACTCATGGATTATTCTCCTATGCACCACCCTCTTTATGATTTTTATTTATGTCTTTGCCGTGCCTCTCCTACTGGTGATTGAACAAAAAGAGGATATAGAAGAGATGGCATGTACGTTTTCTCTGTGGATGCTCCCCTAGATCTTCACTTACACCATGGTTTTTCTTCTCTCCAAGGTTTTGTAGGCTCAAAAAAAAATGATGGTGATGGCAATCATTGTTGGGTGTGCATTAGTGGTTCACGTGTCGATGAGTTGGATATCGATATTCGAGGTGGAATGGGGTCTTCCTAGAGTTGCAGTGGAACTGGATCTATCGTGGTCATTCAAATGGTATACTGTCACAAGGTTGGTGAACCTCTGGTTGGGCGGAGAAAAACCCAACGTTCCCAGTCACAGTGCGAAACCACAGTCGTTCGCTTGGAGACAATACCACACTAAGTTACTAAATTCGGACTACACCTTCACATCATTCCATTTGTTACTTAAGCTATGTTTGTGTTTTTCTTATACTCAACTTCAATAGTAAACACAAACCATTCATACACAGTAGAAACAAAACATGTATGTGGGCAACCAAATCGGCCTAATACCCAAGACTTCTTTACACAAAACAAAACAATAGTGTGTCGAGCTATACACTCATTCCACACAAAGAAAAATTATACAAAGGAGCTTTCTTTTGTTAGAAAGAACCTATGTGAAAACCATACAAATTTGGTTAGTTTCCTTCGTGCACCCTTCCTTCATCACTATAGCCAAAACGAAACTCTCTTCGTCATGCTTCATATCTGCAATGCCTACGTTTATGACTTAGTGCACCTGCCCTCTTGCTCAGTTCATACTTGTCTTTTTCTGAGATTGGACTGATGTCTCTCCCTTTAAGAAAGACTTTCCCAATCTACTCTTTGTTTTGGCCTCCCTAAGGCAGCTCAAGTCACCCACCAGGTTCGACTTTTCTCCTTGGGGAGAGATTTTCCTCGCTACTTGGTCACTGCCTCAAAACACCCAAATCTATGTTTACCAGGAATGTCCTTTTCCTAGCTCCAACCTTACCTACCTTCAAATGGTTTCCTCCCTCAGCTACATAGGGGCATGACCTTGCCAACCGACGTGTCCATTCACCACGAAGCGACGTAACCCTTGGTCTTTTTCACTTAATGTTTCAGGATGACTTGTTAAGGGGTCTTCTCTTACTTAGTTGACTCATCATTTTTCATTTTTGGGCATCCAAGTCATCTTGGCATCCATTTGTTGTTTCCTTGGTTTGATCCCCTTGGCATAGTGTGTGCCCAAGGCGTCTGATCTCACCAACTCATGTGCTTTGTTTGGCTTGGTTGGTTGGGCGCCTTCCTTGCCGAAGCATCTAATCAATGCCCTTAACCAACCTATCATTTCAGTGGGCTGCCCAACTTCCATTGAGCGCCCACCTAGCCCACTCCTTTGGTCAAACCTTCACTTTAACATATGTCGCAAGTAATCATTGGTGAAGTAGTGCATGGCATGGTGCATACCCAAGGAGTTTGATTTTTCTATATAAAAGTCCTTTATTTTTTCAAATTGAACTGAGCGCTCTCCATCTCAACTCACGAGTCTAAACTTGCGGTGGAGGAGTAAGTATGCCCAAGCTGACTCCTGAAGTCTTACACCCTCCCCCACTCCAAGTTATTGTCGTCCCGACAATCCTGACATTACTTCATATGTTGTGATCACCAATGACGTTTGTTCTCTTCTTTGTTGTGATCGCAACCTCAAACAAAACTGAAAAAATGTCTAAGTGTTGAACTTTCGTGACCTTCTGATGCATCCATACTTCAACCATTTCTCCCATGCACCCATACATTGTGCACTCTAATTCCTGCACTAGTTGGGTAGCTATTCCAACCGTTGCGTTCAAGTCTTGGATGTACATCCTCATGTCGAAACTTGGTCTTTTATGTATGTGTCCTCATTTCTTGGTCTAACCCAAAAACACCAAGGAAAGATCACAGTTGCCTCCATGTTGCTAGCTTCATCCAACTTCTTCAAGAAGTTCCTCTGCTACAAGCAAGTGCTTCACGAACGAATCACTGCGCTCTTGAAGTCTAACCCCTTCTCCATGTTGCTGCGCACTAGCTCGTCCAAGTGCTAGATAAGTAGGGTGGTCGGTCCTACCATCTAATCACCCACATGATGACACACCTCCATGTCAAATTGATCTCCTCCCCATCCACAACTAGGCTCCCTCATGCAACAACTTGCCAAGGAAAACTCCCTTGCCTCGTTGTGTTGTGATGTTACTTTGAAACGAAAATTTGTTTTCACTTCCTCTCATCATTGCACCCAACTCATTCCACATCCAAGCTATTCAAAAATTCAAGGATATCATTGTGCTTCTAGTACCGGTGTGACGAATTGTATTCACTCTCTTCACTCATCTCACAAACTGCAGGATTCGGGACTACCTCATTGTCGGTGCAACCATGACCTCCATGGCACCATGGTTCGCTTGACAAGTCTTCCCAAGTCAAGTGTGAGCCTGGATTCATCCGTCAACCTCCCATTTTCTTCATCACGTGTCCATGAAACGCTCCAAGTGCGCAAGTCTCTCACATCCAAGAGTCACCTCCACACTACTTATTCATCCATGCTCCGTTTCAATTTGTCTGTGCGATCCTCCGATTTGTATAAGTTCACAACTTCTCCATAGGTGTTGAGGAGGCCTTATAGGCCATGTAAATGTCATCATGCATTATCCTAAGTTTAATAATGGATAAGAACATATGTAATACATGCATAAAAGACATAATGAATGATTAGTTGGAGGAGGTCCAATTGCTCCAACCATATCTCTATTGTACAAATATTCATAAAGATGGAATACAAACTCTCCCAAATACTTCTCTTTTTCATGAGCATGTGTGTATCTATTATTTTTCCTACAATGTAGCTCTTGTCTCTTCTTGAATGCTCGCCTCTAATCCCTGGACTAACACTTTGGGTCTTTTTTTTGGTGGGTGAGAGCCCCATATAAGAAAGTCTGTCGCGGAAGAAACCTGCATTTAAGAACAAGAAATTTCAATAGAGCTTGCATATAAGAATGAGAAATTTCGACTGGTGTTCGTGGACGCTGTGGATGCCGCTCTACTGAAAAAGTCATGAGGCAATATGCTCAAAAAAAAAATTGTTTGCTGATGCGAAATGATGAGGACGATGGAAAAGAGACAATGCCGAAAATACAATAAGAGTTGTTCACTGAATGCACGGATCGGTCAATGGTGGAGTCTGGATAACTTCGGTAGAATATTGCACTA
Organism: Picea engelmannii; assembly: GCA_009831015.1. Taxonomy (NCBI): domain Eukaryota; kingdom Viridiplantae; phylum Streptophyta; class Pinopsida; order Pinales; family Pinaceae; genus Picea; species Picea engelmannii. Next base: position 215,027 of record ML784189.1, on the reverse strand, counting down.
TCAACTTGATGTGCAATGTGACACGGATGATACGCATCATAGTTTAATACTACGAGTCCCTATCAAAATAATATAAAGTGACATGAAGAAAACACCAATTTGACCCATTTTTGCATGGTAGTTTCAAAGTCAATTGCATTTAAATTCCCTACTTTATATATTTCTCTTCCAAACAAACACCAATGACTACATTGACCACCTTATCAGTAAGCAAGTAAACTGTAAAAAACCCATGCTACAAGTGCCTAAGTGTGTGTGTGTGAGATGCCTTTAAATTTCAACCACTATCATACATAAAGAACCACTACACATGAATTTCACAAGTGAATAGAGATCACCGTTCCTGGCCGTTGTAAGCATTTATTTGTCCAGCTCATGAAGAAATTACTGGAGGTTATGCACGAATTTGATCTGTGGGGCAGCGTTAATTAAATGGCTTTTGGATTATTGGTTAAAGTGCAAATTTCTGGCAAATTTAAATGGTCGTGGCAAAGCCAATTGTGGCTTATCTTGTCATTTTGTTGCTTTGCTTTCAAGTTTCGTAATGGCATCATGATCATCTTGGCAAAAAGCCAGTTTGTTCTCATGTTTATCTCAGAAATATATTGGCTCGAGGGCTAATTTTCAGAGCCAAATGCACCTGCATCAACACATTACAAGTCAAAGTCAAGCCAAATACTAGTGCTAAACACCAAGTGAAAGCTAAGTCATATGGAGGAAGAGCCCACGAAGCATCAAAGTTTTGTGTTCACCACAATATATTCATGCTATCGAAGCTAAAATTCAAACTACAAGAGCCTGATAGTGATACTAAAGACTGACAGCATTGCACGCCAAATCTCAATGAAGAAACACTCATCGAATGCTATGTGGAGGTTCGCTGTCCATGAATAGTTGTCAAGAAAAAAGGATGTTGCGCAGGTGTCCATAAGTTAGCTCATGCCACGAGTCTGGGGTTTAACTCTGGCAACGCAAATCCATATCATGCAAAGTCCCAGCACCAAATCGAGTTATAACGCCAAGTACATAGCAACTGTCAAAGCGCCACAAGGTGAGAATTCACCAGGGCGGTGGATTAGTTTGGTTTAAATTGATGTTGCGTCTTATTGTCATCTGGCAGAGCCGAGTTGCTATCCAGACATTTTTTAAGTGGAGTGTTGGTGAGTTTATCAAACTTACAACAAATTGTTAATGAGTCTGCTTAGAAGAAAATTTACAACCCTAATGAGTACCATACAGAGGCAGAAGCACAACTGCGAGGACTGTCAAAGGGAACGCGAGTGCCTAAAACCTAGTCCAAGCATCAGCAGGAAGAACGCAGGAGGGAGAATTTAATTCCTTGTGTAAATTGGTTTAGTACAGAAGGCATGTTTTCTCTTGATTATCAAATGCAGGGTTTAGTTTGCATATGTGCCAGGTTAAGGCACATTCGATGGTGTAATGGTGAAGGCAAGTTCAAATGAAAAAAAACGCCCAGATACCCTGTGGGCCAAGGAGAGACAGAGTTCAAGTTTCCAGTATGCTGATAGCATATCGTTGACATGTATATGAAACAGGCAGCAAAGGATTAATGCCTTGGCACAGTCGTTGAAATTGCACTTGCTTGTATTCAAGGTCCTTCAATGTTTCAAGGCGTAGTGAAAAGGATTGGTTCTGGCTTCATGTGCATCGCAGATAAAAAAAGAATGGGTTTGTTTTAACCATTGATTCAAACATTGATGGTTTTAAGGTGGGAATCGATAACACATATCAATTGCTAAAGCAATTCAATGAGCTGCCGAAGTGTTTATTTTCTAGATAGTTGAGTAACAAGTACGATAGGCAAAACAAAAATACAAAGCATTGCCTACTCAATAATGGTGCGTAGAAGATGAGAGCGAATGTTTTAACAATATACAAAATGAATATAGGGTATAAATTGCCAAGTGATCTACCTCATAAGGATGGCACCACCAAATTCTTTATGGTTTTATATCTCTTGCATAATTTCTCCTTGAACTTATGTGTTTTTTTAAAGTATATCAGATTCGGGAGAGAAATTTTGCAGTCTTCCTAGATTTTCAACAAAGTATTGAGCTTATCAAATTTTTGCAGACCTTAAGAATCGAGGCACCTCATTGGTGATAAAGCATTTCAAGAAAAATAGTTAGTTTTCTTCAGATTTGCAAGCACACAGTCAGCATCTGGATTTGATGGCAAAGGAAGATAACATATGGCAATGGAAAAAAGCGGTAATCAGGATTGGAGGGCAGATTCCTAGGTCAAAGGGATATATGTGGCAGTCAATCAGTTTATTGAGGAACAACTTGCAGTATTCTAGCACATTCTCAGCCTTAACTATTCTAATTTCATATTTGTAATAGTTTTAGCTTTAGTATTCCCATATTTATTCAGATCATTACTATTTTTATTTTTGTAATCTCAGATTGGAACACTGTTGAGGCTTGATGTTGGTAAAAACTATACAAGTTGAGAAGGGCCCGAAGGGTTGGAAGGAGGCCCAAGGGGGGGACGAGGCCCCAAAGGGGAATTTTGGGCGGAGGCCTGTGTATGGATCATTGTAAGCATATGAACAGTTTTATTAACTATTCATTTCTGACATTGAACATCCCTGTGAATTGTGCTATCAGATTGTGATCTCTTTGTTTTTTATTCTGCTTTTTCCTCTTGCTTGAATGAGTTACAGATATTGAGAATTAATGATTGTCCATAAAACAATAGATTCTTGAGCAGCAAAGAATTTGTTGTGATCGGCTTGTGTGCTTTGTTCAAGTACCTGTTAAATCCATTTTGCAGAGAGAATCTCTATTTGGTGGATGTTCTACTATTTGTTACATTTTCCATTCTTCCATCCACCATCATATAAGTATTTTGTCATATGCAGTTCACTAGCCTTCAATCATCTAATAGGGTGTTTACTTGACTCATACGCAATAATATATCTCGACTCATACGCAATAATATATCTCTGATCTAAAGTTAGTTTATTACCATTTTCTTTTTTCATTTAATTTCTTTGATCCATCAAATCAACCTATAATCTAATTTTTATCTACAAAAAACTATTGCAATAATTAAGATGTGTTAGGCTTGAACCAATAACAATCTAGGGGCAACTTCTAGCATTAACAAAAACCATCACCTTCAATCATCTAATAGGGTGTTTACTTGACTCATACGCAATAATATATCTCTGATCTAAAGTTAGTTTATTACCATTTTCTTTTTTCATTTAATTTCTTTGATCCATCAAATCAACCTATAATCTAATTTTTATCTACAAAAAACTATTGCAATAATTAAGATGTGTTAGGCTTGAACCAATAACAATCTAGGGGCAACTTCTAGCATTAACAAAAACCATCAAGCAGACAAAGGTGATGACCATTAGATTGCCCGAGAGAAGGTTTGTACAGTAGTTGGAGTTGGTACTTTTTCTTTCGACTTCCATGGACCATACGTCAACTTCTACAGATCGGGGAACTCGTCAATACTTCTCACGCCCAAGACATTGGACAAGCTCTTTCCCGAGCACATTCCACAAAGGTTATTTCAGCTTCTCGAATTCATCGATGAGAACTGATATATCATTTTTAGAGAAGAGAACTTCCTCCTGCTCCTTGTTTATAACCGTTAAAGACCATGATCCATAGCCATTTCAACGAGTTTCTAAACTTTCTAGGTGGCACACCACATTCATGGTTACGTATTTTTGCAGAGCCCGCAACAGCCTGCGACCTCGAACTGATAACCATGGTGGGAACCATTTTCTATGCATTTAAATAGCTAGATACTTCTCGCTTTTTCCAAGCTAATTTATTGTTAAATACACTAGGCAGACGATGGGTTCCCTTCATCGTTCATTGTAATGGTAGATCCTGGTAAATCGAGAACAGGTTCTTAGGCTTATGCAAAGAATAGGGAATCGTATCTTACATTCCATTTTTGCCAATTCACTTGGATTCGATGGTTCAGTTGTTCTTTTGATGACTGGTAGTGTGTCAAAATTTAAAGGAAGAAAAATGAATACATCTTCTTCAAGATACTCGGACGCAGTGTTTCTATCTTCATAATTGAAGTGTTTACACGGTACAATTAATTAACAGAGGCAGAACTGAATACGTGAGCAGAGCTCACTTTAGTTATTTATTAATGTAAATCAATTACATATATATAGCACAAGGTGCATGAAACATAATTGAACAGATCTCCTATAAATGTGGATCTGAAACTAATGCAAACCTAAATATGAAAGACACACAACAATTTCGTTACGTAAATCTTAACTAAGCATCCTAATTTCTACATTATTCTAACACTCCCCCTTAATGGAGAAATGGATTTTCTACCAAACATAACAGAGCAGAACATAACATGCTTGCTGGTCTCGGTCTCAGCTAGGCTTACAAATTAACAATTCCATCTTGACCTTTCTTGATCTTAGATAGTGATGTAGATGGAGCTTCTTCCTTGGCTTGCTACTCCATATATGTTTTGTTTTGCTTCATAGCCCTTTTTACTTTGTTCCTCGGCATTTTGGAATTTGACTTATGATTATTGTTCTTTGTCCTCAACACTTCTGCATTTTCTTGAGAACATTTGTCTTTAATGTTCACAAATGCTTCCAACTCCACATAAATATGTTGCTCCCATTTCTGGATACAATCAACAATGTCTTGCTCAACGGACTCTTGCAACATTAGCTCATAGTAATACTTTATTTCTTCAGGACTCCACTTTATAAAAACTGACTCAATTTCTATATCTATAATGCAGTCTTCTTCTTCTTCAGTGTCCATACAGTCCTCATCATAATCTAATGTTTCTTTGCATTCATCATAATATGGCTTTTGAATCCATTCCTCAATAAATTCTAATTCTTCATCAAACTTATCTGGCACTTCACCTAAGTGCTTCACATCACATTCTTCCTTAGTAAACCCTGCATACTCAAAAGCRTTCATTAGAGTATCAATACAATTTTTGCTCATTTCATTTTGCTCTTCTAAGAGAGCTTTTTGATTTTTCTCCTCTTCATCTTCTCTTCCTTTTCTGCAACAATAAAGTTGTCTTCCACTTGATTTGTGTATGCAAGTGGACCATTCTTCTCACCAAACAGTAACTCATCAATAAGATGTTTCTCATGCATCAATTTTGACCACTCTTCATTAGATGAATTGTCTTCATCAAATCTGACTTCATATGTCTCTCCTTCAAATAGATTTTCCTCCACAAGGTTTTCATTCACATTATCACAATCAGCTACATACACACTTTCATCATCAATCATTGCGATTTCAATGCAATCATTTCCAGTCTTTATTTCAGTTATAAGACTGTCAATACACTCACCATTTTCAACAGCAGTGACGTGATTAGTTTTGTCTTTAGCTATCTTGCTCCCCCTCACACTAAACTTCATCTCTAGATTATCCCAAAACATTTTTGCATTCTCTATTTCACCAAATTCATATAACAGAGCAGACATGATGCCATTATTCAATGTTGAACTAACAAGATATAATGTTAATTTATCTCTTCTCTTCTCAGTAGGATCTTCATAACCATTTTGAACAAATTCCCATAAATCCACTGATCCAAGTAAACCTTCCATTTTCATTTTCCAAAGATCAAAATTTTTACCTGAAAATGATGGTAAAACTGGCATTAATCTTTTCAATATTTTATTGATTTCTTCATCTTCATCAATCTGTTCCAGATCCTCAATTTGATACTGATCTCCATCAGGTATGTGTTCCTCGGCTACTGCTGAAGACACTTTATATTTACCTGCAAAATATATTTCCTCTTCTCTTTGATTCTTCCTCCTCATTTGTTTCAACTCTCTTCGGAGTTGTTTCAACCTCCTTTGCTGACCCATGAGAACTTCACTTTCTTCTCATCTCACCCATAATTTCTAACAAGTAAAAAATAATTTCTACAATGTAAGTACCTTCACACAGATCACCTCTTACAAAATGATAGCCTCAAAGGCGATGCAATGGTGCAGATATGTACACTCACAACCTCATATTCCAGATCCAGAACTCATGCCTCTCAGATCTCCTTCATGTGATAATTATGAGAGATTCAACGAAGACGAAGAAGAAGAAATGCAGAGCTATGTTTTTAATATGCAGCCCAAGAAAACATTGCCAAATATTTTCAATAACAACGATATAATAAGGCTTTCACATTGCCAACACTCCAGCAAATATAAAGCTCCTCCAATCGCAGCTCCACAACATGCAATGTGCACTCTCCCAACCGGACATAGATTCGTTTCTTCTTTGCAACAAGAGAAGATCTCAGCAGTGCTCTCACGCAGATTTGAGAGAAGCACCAGAGTTGCTCCACGCGCTCTTCTTACGCAGGGGTAGAATATAAATTGGACATGTTGGAAATGTAAAATGCCCACGGATCTTTGTAAAATGCTCATAGATCATCCCCCAGTCTACCGACAGAACTGAAATCACCAAGGGACAACGCAGAGAGAAGGGTTAGCGCATCAATTCTATGGCAAACAACTCTAGCCAAGTGATTATAGTTTGGGCAGTGATACCAAACAGCTCCAGCAGTGAACAATCTCCTTCACACCAATTTACACCATGCAGATATACCTCCAATAACAACATGCAATTCTCTTAAACACAATCAGTCGTTCTATAGGTATCGTGATCCATAGGTATAGTGTCCCCTGCAATGATCTGTCCTCTTCTACATCTATCCCTGACCCACTATAGGCAAGAAACTATCGCCCCTGCAGCAAATCAGTCTTCCAACATTCGACACATGGATCTTCACGCACAGGTTTCAATAGAAACTCTCCCTCACAACTTGGAATTGGCTTCTCTTTCTTTAGCATGCTAAATCTCACCCAATGGCTCTCTGCTCACGTAGATCCATTCCGCTCGGCTCGACTCATCGGCTCATTCGCTGGAGTCAACACTTTCACTTTGAACACGCTGCTCGCTACTCCACTTTGCCCGTTGAACCAGGAACATGACCTCTCAAGAGATTTCCAAATTGTGAACCTCATCAACCACAAAAGAAGTAATTAGAAATGGAAAACCTAAAATTTTTGAGTTGCAATCAAAATACATACTGCAATGTATACGAAAAAAAGGCACACGGAGGTGGGTGTTGCATTCATCTCAACCTTGCACTATTTCTTCTAAGCAATGTTCTGCCGCACTCATCAACAGGCATGCTACACGAGCAAAAAAAAACCGTTGAAAGTAAGAGACGCAATATTTCTATCCCGCAGTTCGCTACCAGCTGCAACGAAAACCAAAAATCCAAGCTCGAACAACCGTCGGCAATGATACGTCTTAGTTCAATGATCTAGGCGCATGACTTCTCTTCCTTTGCATCACAACGATCCCGCAACACAACAGTCAGCGCGACCATCCAAATCAACGCTCCTGGTATACAGATTCTCCACATGGGCTTCTTAATCCCTGCACGTTTCTGTCTGGTGCAGACTCTCTCCTCCATCGCAGACTCACTTCATCCAGTGATCCGAGCAATGCTCCTTCTCTCACTTTGTGCACGAAGATGACAGCGATCCGCCTCCTCACGATCCCATCTACCATAGACAGTGATCTGCCTCACTATAGAGCGATCGACTCTCTTGTCGACCCACAACTCTCAATACCAGTCGATCCGCCCTCACACCAGTTGATGAAACCTGCGCCACCAATCTACACGCACTCAACAATAGTGGTGTGGCTCTGATACCAAATTAATTAACAGAGGCAGAACTGAATACGTGAGCATAGCTCACCTTCTTTATTTATTAATGTAAATCAATTACATATATATAGCACAAGGTGCATGAAACAGAATTGAACAGATCTCCTATGAATGTGGATCTGAAACTAATGCAAACCTAAACATGAAAGACACACAACAACTTAGTTACGTAAATCTTAACTAAGCATCCTAATTTCTACATTATTCCAATAGGCACACCCTCAATCAAAACCTAAAATCGAGTAGATGCTACAGTGAATCCATCATGTGTTGCTTATAATAATCATTGGCGTCCAGGTGAGCCATGACAAGACTAATGGACGGTTGTTGTCGTCGATTTTCGGGATTAAAAATATTCAGGCTTTAATGAAGTCCTTTGCATCTGAAAGATCCAAGGGCCCATATTATACTTAATCAATGATCAACAGCCTTTTCGGGTTGAAAAGTGAATGTATTTTGATGTAGGCTTCTCATCTCAAAGATCATAAATCTGCCACATGTGACAAGGTTTATTAAATTAATAAATGTGGATATTATTTTATAAATATAAAAATTTAATGATAAAAGACTATGTACATAATAATGGATGGACTATTTGGAGATCATAAAATTGATAATGAAAGAAAATAAATTATTCCATATTTTTTATATAAACATGTAATCTTCATTAAATTGTATTTTATATAAACACGTATTCTTCATTAAATTGTATAAGACTAAATAAAGTGTAATAAAGTGTTCTCCCTGTGAGGTGCACCCAATGAACAAGTTGTCTCCCCCATAATACACATAAATAAAATATCGATATAGATACACATAATACAAACCTCCTCCATGAACCTATGTTGTCTGCTGGGTTCTATAAGTCCATAGCATGTTTTCCTGCAGCTCGAGCATCTGTGAGGTTCACATGGATGGTTGCTATGTTGATTTGCACTCTCCTCACTATAATCTGTCGTGCATGCTCAACCTCCAACCCCTCTATCAATGTCACTTGTTGGCACCTCCTCTCGAGATAGTGTAACAAAGCTACTGTGTTGCACTAGGCTATGAGTCAATGATGAAATGACTAGTTTTACCTATTACAATCTCTCTACAATAGGAGGATGTTGGGTAGGAGGTTGGGGAATGAGAACCTAACAAGGGGTCATTCATGGCATGCTCTCGGTCCTGTGACCCACCCCCTATAAGTCTCCAATGTCAAAGTAGTTGACATGCTTACCCAAAATAACCCCATCCCATAATTTTATGAAAATATAAGGGCTTCTCCATATTATTGCACGGAGGTTTATCAAAAACCAAATGACACCTATCCATCCAATTTTGACTAATCTAAGAATAGATGCACCAGTCAATGGAGATGTGTTTATTGTTCAATGGTAGTTCTTATCTAGTTGTAGGATCCCTAAAAATAGGCAATAATTATGGTTTTGAAATGGGTGGTTTTGAAATTCCTAGGTCTTTGACTTGGTTTCTATCCAAACGAGTGTTGTAGTACTCATAGGTTCTTTCCCTATAATTAAAGATATAGGTCAATTTCCCTTGGGCACTTGCAATGGACTTCACAATGATTTCCAAAGAAGTGGCCAAGGAGACTCTGTTAGGATCTCTAGTGTCCCTTAATTGTTCCTCATACATTCTTAATATAACCAACCAACCCCTCATCAATTTGAGTGTTTACATTGGGTGGTTGTGGTGGGTTTGGGTTTTGATCTTCTTGGTTTTCTTTTGAGTGGTTTTTATTTTCTCTGGGTTCCATTTTATTATATATGTTGCAATTTAAAAGCTGTGACATCTAAATTAGGTAGTTTTTTAATTAAAATACAAAATTACAAAAAACAAATTAATTTAGATTCTTGGAAGCAAAAGACTAAATTGAGTTAAAAATAAGATAAATCGAACATACCTAGACATGGTGGTGAGATCCTTCCTCCCTACTAACTAGTTCCTCTCTAGCTCTTCTATTCTCTCAATGAGAATAGAAATGCAAGTGTGGTTTGTGCACAATGACCATAAATTGTGCTATCGACATATTTAAAAAGTTTAAGTTTAAAACACGCATGAGTTCCTAGGAACGTGCATGCATTCTTAAGAATGCCTGCAATTCTTGCCACTAAACCTACATGGAAAGCCTCAACCTAAAGGTTTAGGAACCATGAGTGCCCACTCATTTCTATGACATGGATTGTCACTTTTTCTACCACACTCATTAATGTGACATGGATTGCCACTTTTTCTTCCACGAACTTCTTGCATTTACCCTTAATTTATACATTACCTTAATGTATTAATTAATTAATACATTTTAACACTAATATTGCATTACTTATTGATATTGATATTAACTATTAATTTAATTAATGCAACACATTATTAATGTATTTATTAATTAACATGTTACAAATGTATCTATACTTTAATTTATACATTACATTAATGTATTAATTAATTAATACATTATTAATGTATTACTTTATTATTAAAGTATTAATGTATTAATAATTTGTAAATGTATTACTAATATACTAATATACTAATGTATTAATACTTTATTAATGTATTTCCATAATTAATTAATTGATATGTATTATATTATTAGTTTAGGAATGTATTTAATTTATTAATAAATAATGAGTCTCTTTATTAATTATTTAATATGTTAAGTTAATACAATAGAGTATAGTATTAATATTTAGTATTATACATTACATTAATGTAATAATTAATTAATATTTTCAAATAATTAATAAATTAGTGGTTTATTAATCCCTCACATGCATGTCCATCCTTAACTAGTAACAACCACTTTATAAAAGTGGTTGATATACATCTTATATTCCACTTTCCTAAACTAATTTCGTAGATCAATGTATATCAACCACTTTTATAAAGTAATTATTGCTAGTAATAAATTCTAGTAAATCAAGAATAGGTTCTTAGGCTTTTGTAAAGAATAGAAATGTAAAGAAAATGTATTCGAGATAATTGGATGCAGTGTTGTTATCTTCATAATTGAAGTGTTTACACCATCAATCAGAACTCAAAATTGAGTAGGTGTTAGGGAAAATCAATCATTGGTTGCTTATAATAATCCTCAACATCTAGGTGAACCATGACTGGACTAAGACTAGACTAATTGATGGTTGTCATGGATTTTTGGGATTAAAAATATTCGCGATTTAACAATGCCCTTTGCATGCTAAAGATCCAAGGGCCCATATTATCCTTCATCAACAATCAACAAGATTTTCTAGTTGAAAAGTGAATGCATTTTAGTGTATCCTTCCTCATCCGAAAGATCGTAAATTACCACATGTAACCAAGTTTATTGAATTTTATTTTATAAGTATAAAAATTTAATGAGAAAAGGCTATGTACAAAATAATGGATGGAATGAGGATATCCTAAAATTGGTAATGCAAGAAGGTAGTAAGGGACCTTCCAAATTTTTATATAAACATGTAATCTCCATTAAATTTTATAAGCCAATAAAGTGTTCTTTGTCTATAACTCCTATTGATAAATCTTATTCATTCAATAAATTTTATGATTTGTATACAACTTTATTCATATTGGCAAGTGTATCCAACCATAGGTACTTCATATTATTAATGAAATAATAAATATTTTGTTATGAATTCTTTATTAAACAAAATCATATTAGGGTTTAGTGTTTCAGAGGATACAAGGGAAAAGTATAAGCATTACCAAAGATGTCCTCTTATAAACTTATTAATCTCCTATTATAAAAGAGAACATGAAGAGGGAATTTAGAAGTATGAATTAAAATATATTTCAATAGTTTGAAGAAACAAATAAGATATGAAATGTCAATATTGTCTTTTTTTTGGGAAATACTCATGGATATGATCTCCCTTGTGGAAACAAAACCATAACTTAAACTATGATTTAGGTTTAGAAGAATACATGGGCCAAATATCAATTTAAATGTTATAATCATAAACAAAGAAAAATTAAATGGGTGGATCGATGAGGTTAAGATAATGGCAAAGGTTGATTTGAACTTACGGTTTCTTTGATATGAGCAAAATAGAAGTTAAATGGCAAAGATTAGCGGAATTTTTTGAAATTTTTTGGATGGAAGTTTTAGGTCACAACAATTACCAATCTAAAAAAGGTTGTCACTTCACATTCAGAGTTGGTGGATCCCAAGATATACAAGAAGCTAATAGGGTCCTTAATGTATTTGGACAACACTAGGCTAGATATATGTTTTGTTGTGAAAACATTGAGTCAATTCATGGTGGAGCCAAGGCAAGTGCATTGTATAACAACGAAGCATGTGCTCAGGTATTTGAGAGGTACAATGGAGTATGGGTTGAGATATATTGGAGGTGATGGAGTGAGGTTGCATGGATATTCAGACTCAGATCAAGGAGGGAGTGCAGTAAACAATAAGAGCACCTCAAGGTGTTTCTTCAACTTGGGATTAGTAGTGATTACATGGTTCAACATGAGGAAAAATTATGTAGCACTCAGCTCAGTAGAGGTAGAGCATATTGTAGCGAGTATGACTAGATATGAATCCATTTGGCTTCAAAAATTGCTTATAAGAGTTGGAGCCTACAATGATATATTGTGATAATCAAATTTGTATCAAACTCTCTAAGAATCCAGTATTTCATGACAGGCCAAAGAATATTGAGATCATATATCACTTCATTCGAGACATGATCTAGAAGTGAGCAATAAAGCTTCAATATGTTTCCACATATGAGTAGGTTAGAGATATTCTAACCAAACCCTTGGTTAAAGGGAAGTTTGTGTTCTTCAAGGACAAACTTGGAGTGGTTTTGAATACCTTCCTCACTAAAATGGAGTGTTGATGTTTGTAGACAGGTACTTCTGCACATATATGAGTGTCTATACTTGTGGAAGTCGTCCAAATATTTCTACCTTGGTAATTTACTTTAATTAAAGGAATTATTAAAGTAAAGTGATTTTATTAATTGATTGAGTTTTATTGAATGGAATTATAAAGTAATTAGCATTAGTGAATTAAATATTAGTCATTGATCTCAAGTAAGGTAAGAAGTAATTTCAATCATCAATCACTTTGGATATTGGGGTAGGTCATAATTCAATATTATAAAAACATGACAAGGGTGAAGGAGGAGACACTTGATACACTTGATATGTTAAGTACCAAATGCTTAAAATATTATAACAGAAGAGGAGTACACACCATGTATAGAATGTGAGTATGGATCAAAAATCCAATAAAGATAACAAAGATGAGTCACACAATAACTCCTTAGAGAATAGGAAAACCTCCTTAACATAGCCAAATGCATTCATACACCACAATTCTCATGTCCTCAATAATGAATACATGATATCCATATATACCTATTAACACACTACACATGAGGCCCCTTTATTATTATGTTGACCCTATTACCTATAAATTTACATATTACATGTACATTTAGCCCCATATATGCCCCCCTTGGGGTCATATCATATACATTTAATCCCATATATGCCCCCCTTGGGTCATAACATAGTTCCCTCCAAAAAAATTTGTTCTCAAACCTTTGCAATTAAATGATTCACATGTGATGAAATCAAGTAATATAATTTTCTTATGTTCCTGCTTTCTTCATTCCATTGATGGTAATCCATCCTTCCAAAATCAATTATTTTTGGTCTTAATCCTTGATGGCTAGTTGTTGCATAATTTTCTTTCCTTTGATTCCATGTAATGTTGTTGTAACTTCTCCAATTTGTAGTAGTTGTTGGTCTCTAATAACAGCTTGTTGAAGAGTGGTATTGCAATGACTTGTTCCATGAATATTGACAACTATTCCATATTCTTCCTTGATAATGATGATATTGGGCTTCTTGTCTTCCTTGAAATCTCTCTTGGTAATGAGGGTGTCGATATGGTTTCATATTTGATGGTTTTCCTTCACTTTGCACCTTCATTTAATCTATATTTGTTTTATAGACAATGGCATCCTCTATCCTCTTTCCTTGGTCTTTCATTACTCTAGAATATAATACCATGAAATTTGGCATGTACATTCTCTACATGAAGTTCAACCTCTTCAGGTATCTTCTATTGACCTTCTTGTATCTTGTCTTCTTTCTCCTTTTGAAGTTGCAATGTCACCGCATTTATCAAATTATGATGCCCTTCTTCAATTTTGGATTGCAATTCTAATTTTACCTCCTCAGTATTTAGGGATTCCTCAACCTTCTTTTAAATTTTATTTTCAAGTCTTTTGGTAGATTCTTCATCCAAGATCCTTGTTTCTTCTTGATTTTGGTAATTCTTTTTTTCTTCTTTCAATCTCTTAACCTCATCCAATAGTATTTTATAGTTTCATAATCTACATATCTCTTCATATTTAGTTTTTAAATATTCCCTTCACTCTTCCTTTTCCCACTTCCCTATTTTAAGTTTTGAACCTACTTAATGAGTTTTTCATCCAGGTCTCGAATCTTGCATAGCCCATCACCCTTCTTATTGATCTCTTATCTTTCTTCTTTTAACAACTCTTTAATTTTATACTTCTCATCCCTTTTTGTATCCTTGATCCATTTATTTGAGAAGATTTTTTCAAATTCTTCTGATGTGATCATTGATGTTCCATCTAATATCCTTATGAATACTCATTCACCATATCCAAGCTTCACAAAAAAAAAAAAATGTTTCCCTTGAAGGAGTTATACCAAATTCCTTTAACAACCTCAACCATTCCATAGGAATAATTTCATATTCATATTCATTTCCATAAAAATGGGGTATTTCCATTGATTTTTAAGTGAGGTCTAAATACAATCCTCAACTTACAACATAAATATAATGAAAATAATATCCAAAATGGTTATTCCTATTTTTCCAACATATTATCTTTTGTTTTATCTTTCCAATGGATTTTGGATGTGCTCAATCGAACATCCCAATCCAAATTTATGATAGTTTTAAGTGAACATACCTTTGAAACCATGACTTATAATTTGTCCTTCTCGAAGACCTTCCTTCTAATATATTGCTGAAATTTTGACCCCTATGAGTTTGAAATTTTGTTCTATAGTACTCGAAAATGTCTTCTTTGCAATTCCATAGATTTGAGCAAAATTGGATGTGCCAAGTGAAATTTACGGTAACTTTCCTAAACCTTATTGATTTTTTGTCTTTTCGGGAGAGCTAACTTGTACAGAATGCCACATGTCCAATATTAAATACCTGATTCTGAAATTTGTACTAGAAATACTATGGAATTTCCTCTTTCAAATCAAATTGGTCTCACTAAATTTGGATCCTCATTGAATAACATATGACATTTTTACTAAGAACACATGTTTGAGACTAGTTATAGGACTAGTCAACAAACCCTATCTTCCACAGGCTATATATCCAAAAGTATAATGACCTAGAAGATTAAATTTCTACCATAGGTACCTTGAAATGTCCTATAAATAACCTTCAAGTTTTTTTATCTGAAGCATTATGAAAAATAATTTATATAGAAAATTCTAAGATAACTTGCTTGAAGAATAAAAACCCTAGGATCTGTGCTATGGTACCAAATGCTTAGAATATCATGAAAAAATAGAAGTACACACCATGTATAGAATTTGAGCATGGAGCAGAACTCCAATATAGATAAAAAAATATGAGTTACACAACAACTCCTTAGAGAATATGAGATCCTCCACATAACCAAATACATTCATACATCACAATTCACATGTCCTCAATAATGAATACATGATCTGAATATATACCTATTCACACACTACACATGAGGCCCTGTTATTATTAGGCCGACCCTATTACTTATACATTTACACATTACATGTATATTTAGCTCCATATATTCCCCCCTTAGGGTCATATCAAATACATTTAACCCCATATATGCCCCCCTTGGGTCATAACATGATACTTTTAAGAGTAGAAAATGGATTTTTCCCAAGAGGTTTGGATCATAAAGGATTGTTATTCAAGGAGATATTGGATAGTTGGAGAAGGAATTCAATATAGAGGTTAGTACATGTTAGGAATAAGAGATCATAGGAAACTGCAAGTAGCTTTTAGCAGATTGGATCCACAACAATAGGGTCATGCCGTATGGAATTTTTGTACAGCCTTTGTGCAGGTGTATACGAGTTTCAATGGAGACAGGTGTGTAAACACAAGTTTTCTTAAGGAAATTCTTGTGCATCTCAAGAAACATGAAATTTTGAGGTTGTACAATAGACCAAGAGTTTCAAGGGATTGCAGGTGTTGTATAAAGTTTTTTGTGTTTTCTTTATGGTCCCTTTTCCGAGTGAGAGAGCCCTTGTAAGATTTTAAGTTAATTGAATGATAAAATAAGTTGATGGGGAAAATATCTTTGTGTATTTTGTATGATATTTTGGTTTCCAGTATTGTTTCCACTATATGTATTTCAATTGATTAGTCCATTTTTTTTTGTGAGCTGCTAATTTGATTTATAGAAAGGGAATAACTAAATAAAAAGATACCTAGATGTCAAATTAGGTATTTCAACATGTCTCTCATGAATTTCACTCTCAATGGATATTTTTGGACAATAGAGGAAGATGATTATAAATCCATGAAAGCAATGTAAGAAAAGATTGCTAGAATGAAATGTACCCCCATTAAAAATTGGTTATCCAATTTGAGTTTCTAAGGTAAAATTTATGTGCTCATTATGGTTGCTTGTTGTGAGAATATTTCACATGTGTTAATGTTTCTCTTGTTCATGTTAATTTGATGCTTGGTTAATGTATGCTGTGAGAATTCATTTCTCGGTGAAAGTGATGTGCATTAACAACTCTGGAATGTCCATTGTCCAATTCTCGTTGAAGTTTGAGATCGGGCATTGTTAGAATTTCTCTATTTGTCTAGTTTCTATTCTTAGACCTTGTATACATAAATTACAACTTCTCTCTATGTTATTAATCCCTTGGGAACACCTAGGTGTTTTCCTCCTTCTCTAGTTCATGAGTTTTCTTTCCTAAGTAAAATTTCTCAAGGTTTAGAGAAATTCATCGTGCATGGGATCTCTTTCTCTCTCCCTGGAGTTGCATGAATACTTGTTGGTTGATCTTTTCACTCTTTGTCTAAATCAAGGCCAAAGTAATGCATATTAGTGTTCATCTTGACTCCAAGAGAAGGGAATCAACTCAATGGTGGAGTTGAATCACTGTACATAGTCAGGAGAAATTGATTTGGTTTCCATTGAATAAAATATATGGAAACCATAAAAACAAATTAGTGGAGTTTACCAAATATTAAATTTGGTCATTCAAGAAACAAATTGAGAAAATGAGGAGTAGAGTTGGATTTGTCGATGAAGATATGAATTGGACCATTGATAAAATTGATTCGGTCTTTAGAGGAAGTAATTTATCATTAGGTGGAGAACACATTTTTCTTATTTGAGAATTGACACCCTTAGCATTAGTGGAGAATATATTACATTGCATAGTAGGAAGATGAATTGAGACTCATGTGTGTTTGGAAACCAAAACATCGTAACAATAGAGTTATTTTTTCTCTCGATGTTTCAAAGAAGAATAAAAAGAATCATCACATCTTGAGTTTAATGTACTTGTGAAGAAAATATCCCAGGTGCAAGATTCTTATATCCTTGTTTCCCATCCTAGGGACTCATGGATGACCCAATGATGCTTCATTATTGAGACACACTCTTCTACCCTAGATTGATATTTATTTTGAGGGTGGTTGTACCCCAACTTCTTGACAGAGATCGATCAGTCACTATCGACATCACTGGCGACCCATGACCAGTCGTTGGTTGTACTACTGATATCTTGTGACAGTCCCATTAGCCTTCTTGATTTAGCGACTTTCAAGGATATCATCACTAGGTGAGTTATTTCTCTCGTTATATGAGCATGGTAACTCTCAATCCATTTTATTTTCACTAAGTTCTATAAATATAAAAGTATCCCCTATCCCCCTCCACCAATTTATATAAACAAGGCATTCCATGGGAAAGAGGAGGAGAAATCATTTATAGGTACATGCTGCAAAAATTGTAGAGGAGATCTTCTGTAGAGATCCATCTTCATATCAAGTCGGCCTTGCTTGTGTGAGGGCTAGGGAGGAGCTAGAGTAAGGAACCAATAGGTCTGCATCATGAATCAAGTATGACTATGTTGATGTATTTTTCCTTCATTTGATTTGTATATATATATATATATATATATATATGTATGTATGTATGTATGTGTGTATGTATGTATGTATGTATGTATGTATGTATGTATGTATGATTTTCCGCTTCTCAAATATGTTTCATTAAGTTTTGTATGGTAGATCTGATCTTCCCTTGGGTAGATTAGATTATATCTAGAATATATTTGTATTTTGTAATCCTTAAAAGGGTTTGTAGATTGGTATTTTCTTGTCACTTGTGTGCAAGAAGAAAATCGTAGGAGATGGATCTATATATTCAAAGTTGCATAAGACATGGTACATAAGGACAATTATCGATTAACAAGGTATGCATCTCTTCCCTCTAGTGTAAAAGGAAAAGATTTGGTGAGATCTAGGGAAACCTCATAGTGATATATCTCGTTGAATATTGTGGATCAAGGGAAAATGCAAGGGAGGGATTTTTTTGTCCGTATGTGAGATTTACCCACAAAAAAACTAGTGACTCCACTCGTGAAGGATATTTGTTCTTCCTGGTGGATTATTGAGAGGGGGGGGGG
>ML784189.1:184023-196543 GCA_009831015.1 Picea engelmannii | reverse complement strand
ATTAATCATTTTAACCACAATGTATATTATTTTAACTTATTCAACAATGTTCATCAGTTCATCATCAATATATCATTGCATCATAAACATTAGCATCCATTAGTGCATAATGAACAATAATAGACATATCCACACTGTTGTAGGTCAATCCCCCTACGGACAAGTGGATTCCCTCTTGGTCTCTAGACTCCTAAGGCTAAGACAGAAAGTGCTTAACATGGACACTAACTTCCTTTTAGATGCTATCAAGCTAATGAATGAAAGGGAAGGAGAAAGATATGTACCTTATTAGCGACGTTTGTCCTTGCAAAGTCCTGGCTGAGCTTCGATCCTGAGCTCCATGATAGATCCTGTAAGACAAACAAAGATACAATGGAATTCCTACTCTACTGAGATTATCTCAATCATAGATCCATCTACTGCAGAAAAACTCATATGGAACAAGTACAAGTTTGAAAGAAACAGGCCAAGCATTGATTATTTAATGAGAACAAGTAAAAGTACATACAATCCTTTGAATGAAGGTGCAACAACCTCTTCTAGTTCTCCTTTCCCAACCCCTTTGCTCAATCAACCTCCATTGATTGCTTTGATGACATCTCACTCGTGAGATCATAAGTTTCACATCTCCAATCTTTTCCATGTACCTTTCACCATGAGAATGCCTCCTTATATAACCTTGGAGAGGTCCAACCACTTGAGAGATCTTTGGGATAAGTTGAGGATTCCTCTCATTTAGTTGAGGATATTCCCTAAGATCATGCCTTGACCATTTATTCGAATCCAACTACCTTCGGGAGTTGAGGGATTCTTCCCTGATTTGGCTCAACAAACCCAAAATTTTCCAAAAAAAGGGTAGTGCTCCCCCAAAAGGGTGCACAGGGCACTCAAGCACTCCCCCAAAGAGACTCAGGGAGCACCAACACTCCTTGACAGTGGGTAGGGGAGCACTCCTCTCCAAAATTCAGTTTTTGAGTTTTTTTTCCATGGAAAAAGGCTTGTATTTCTTGTCAAGTGATTTCTCTTCTTCCAAACCACCTTTTGAGGTGTCTTAAGTGTCTTCATGATGTCATTAGAGGCATGACATATGCAAGATGGAAGTATGATTTTTTTGACACTTGCAACACTTGTGGTCAAGATGCGACACTTGCGGACAAGATGCAACACTTACAACACTTGTAATGACGACACTTGCGACACTATCAGAGTGAGTAATTTTGAGGTGTAACAAATTGCCCCTCAAAGTACGAAGTTAGAAGACGATGATGAATGAAGTACTTTGTATACTTTTTCGAGCAAGGGTATGGACACAGAGAAACTAGAAAAAGCTACACACAACCATCAAACACATATTATGACATGTTTCAAAATCCAAGACAGGCATACATATGCTTGAGTGATAAAGACTTTTTAGGTATGGCCGCCATAAAATACACTGCGGATCCATAATTATATTGACAAAATGGTATAGCCAATGCAGATACAATGTGGATATATACTCCTATGACCTGAAGTGATCGTAGCCATGAAGAACACACAGTGGATCTACGAGATGACAAGACATAACCATGACCAATACAAAGTGGATCTATGTAATAGTATATGTGTCATAGTCCAAAATAACTCCTTCGCAACCTGGGCAAAGTACATATAAGAGTGATGACTCAACCCAAGGTCTTCTTACAGATCTCGATGTAGTATGAATATAACCATGTGAATAGATGTCTTGATGTCGAACATGGAATAAACCACTTGATTACCGATCAATGATGTAAACTGTTAACAAGTGTGAGGGAAATCACCAATGATGTCAATGATTCCCAAGGTACTCTAGTACATTCCGACGAATGTGAATAGATGAGTTGAAGTCGAACATCTGTGGAATCATCCGATTAGAGGTAAATAATGTAAACCCACTGTCGGACACGAGGAGGCCTTCCATTGAGGCATATAGGTCCCAAGGTACTAACTGGTTTCTAAGTCTGAGTCCCTAGATAATGTGTTGAAGTCGATAGGAATAGACTCGTCGAAGGAGGGCCTTGATGTATCCCCCATGAATGACATGAAAAAAACACAGAGATGTAATTGGTAGATTGAATGAACATGGATTGGCATCGGTATTGAAACATGATATTTGTGATGGCTGACTCTCGAGGCAGATACTTCCCTTGAACACTGAGGCACATCAGCAGAAAATTGACATGGACCAAAAGTTGATGATGCAGTGGATGCTGTGACTTTCGTCGGGTGACCCAAAGGAGTAAAAGAAACTCAAAGGATTGGCTCAGTGCAGAGGTTCAATGGATTAAAATGCGTGCAAAGGAAAAGTGTCGTGTTCAAGGGCGATCGTAAGAGCAACTGGTAGTGTTCTCAAAAAACTGCTTGGCTTGCTTCTTTCAATTTTTCCCCCATCCAGATAGACGAGTACCTATTTTTAATTTAACGAGCTTGAGGAGGGTAACACATGCTTGATATGACTCACCTTCAGTAAGTCCCTCTTCCTTTGTTTAACGAACTGGAAGAAGTAAGGGTTTGGTCCCATATGGGCCCTTAAATGTATGATTGTTTAACAAGTTCAAAGAAGGTAAACTCGGTTGTTTTTCATATTTAGAGAGTCTGAAAACAACTTAAAGATGACTCCAATGTTGTCCTTTTTCGTAATGTTAGTCTCGTGAGGCCAAAAAAGAGATAAATTATCACACGAAATAGGCCCTTTCAAACCTTTTAACGAGTGGGAAAGGAAGCAAGATCACTCGACAATCTTTTCATGTTTAGAGAGTCTAAAAAGAGCTCAAAGACGACTCTAGGGGGTTCCTTTTTCGTTTAATCATGCGGGTTCGAAAAAGAGATAAAAGTTTACCCGGTTGCATTCTCATGTATTTACGAGCACAAGAAAGAACAAAGACTAAGCTCGGTATGCCCCCAGCTTGAAATCTAGTGCCTTAACTCCATAATGATCATCAAAGACTGGAGGCATGCCCTCCAAGATTCAATTCATTCACCGACTTTGAGTTTGTCACCAATTTCTATATTAGATGGAGAAAAAGGATAAGGGTGGATGAAATGAAGATTCAAGAGAGGTGATTGTTTCATTTTTTAACGAGCTTGACATAGGAAAAGAACTATGCTCAGGGATTCGGGTTCAATCCCTAGATTTTTGTTTCATTTTTTAACGAGCTTGCTATAGGGAGGAAAACTATGCTCAAAGCTTATGTTTCATTTTTTAACGAGCTTGCTACAAAGAAGAGAAACTATGATCGTTACCTCTATTTCATTTTTTAACGAGCTTGCTACAAAGAAGAGAAACTATGCTCATGACCTTTGTTTCATTTTTTAACGATCTTGCTATAGAGAAGAGAAACTATGCTCGTGGACTCTTTTTGATCATGTATTCCAAGAGAATAACGCTCTAGAAGAACACCATGTCAAGGGACAAAACTCGGTCATGGATTCCAAGAGATCTTCACTGGATGGAAGAAAATCACTCTGGAAGGAATGCATGTCGAGGGTCACGATAGGGGTAAGGAGAGAATGCTCCAATATCCCTACCGAAGAGATCACCATGTCAACTACCAGATCCAAATCATCAGAAGTTGAAGTCATGGGAGATAATGCCACATAATGTACATGTGACGGGGGTGATACTGTCATCATATAAGAACCATTCAGGTAGGTAATCTAGTTAGGACCGATGAAGTAAAGTTGATTAATATTCATAATTCTTCCATCGTGAGGGAAAGATATCACACGAAAAAGAGTGGACACAATAGCCTTCATAGAATAGACATAATCCCGCCCAAGGAGTAAAGAGAAATCCAAGGGGTCTCAGACTACCATGACATCAATAAAGACAGTTTTCCTTCTCAAAGTTACCGAAAAATGAGGAAAGGTCCCCAAGGGTTGATTAGTTCTTCTGTTAAAAGATAATAGATTCTGTGTAACCAGCCCAAGCTGAGGACAACCCAAAGTGTGTCAAGCAACAGAGGACAAAATACTAATGGACGCACCTTCATCTATCAGCGTTTGAGGAACGTCCCGACCACAAACCTGTACTGTAATGCGTAAAGGGAGGTGAGAGGGAAGACGAGGTCTATTTAACACACTGCAATAAAAAAGGATGGCCTCATTGCTTGGAGGGGGTTTCGCGGGAGAATGAGGAATGCCCCCCAGCACGGTAGATTCTGTATCAACGAGAAAAATGTGGGCAGTATCGGGTTTACTCTCTAGAGGGATAGTAGGATCGACCAATGATGGGATCGGATCGACCACACTGGCACTCTTCATAGGAAGAGTGGGATTGACCGATGATGGGATCGGATCAACCATGTAGTCACTCTTCAAAGGAAGGGTGGGACTGACTGAGGAAGGGACTGGATCAGCCACTTTGGCACTCATCAAAGGAGGAATGGGATCGACCGATGATAGAAATGGATTGACCACTTGGGTTTCATTCGCCAAGGGGAGAATGGGGTCGATGGGTGGAAATGGATCGACCGCTTTGGTGTCACTCTCTAATGGGAGAATGAGGTTGACCGAGGATGAAAATAGATCGACTACTTGGGTTATACTCTTTTGATGAAGAGTAGGGTTGATTGGTGATGAAATTGGATTAGCTACTTGGGTTTGTGGTTAAATCGAGGAGGAAACTAGATTGACCACCTGATCAATCGGACTGACCGGGGATGGAACCAGATTGACTAGTCCATCAACTAATGATGGATTGGGGGAAAACTTAAGATAGCCTTTTGGAAGTTGAAGTTTTTCCAAAAGAGAAGAAGCCTCGTCCATGCGAGGAAAAAGGTGAGAATAATGATCACCTTTTCATAACATACAAGGGAATTTGAAAGTTGTATTCTTCATACCAACCTTAACGTCACTAGTTGATGGGGTATCACCGACATGACCAGCATAGGCCGATGACGTGGACGACCACATTTTGAAGACCTTGGGAATACTAGGGAAATCCCTTAGAAAGTGGTCACCCTTACAAACACTGCAAGAGAATTTGGGTTTCAGATTCTTTATTTTAATCTTGTTGACCTCATCAACACCCCCAGTACTATTAATAGTAACTGGTTGCTTGGATCCAACATCTGATGTTGTTGGGGCCTTGGTCTTTTTCGGGATCTTCTTCTTCTTCTCTTTCTGTTTCTTCTTCTTCTAATCAATCTGGCTACTTTCTTTATAGCTTTCACTAGATGAAGAAGGAGAAAGGGAAGGAGACCTAATGGGTGAAGAAGGAAATAAATCGACGTGAGGTTGATGTGTGGGTGGTGTACTGACATCTAAAGTATTAGGTGCAGTTGAAAAATTGGGAGGATTCGAGATCACCGGAGTGGGGAACAACCAAACCAGTAATCCGATGGTGAGTCCCGGAAGACTCAGTGTGGCAATGTACGGAGGACCAAAGTTTCCAAAAGAAGGAAAGGTATAAGGTTCCCCAGGAGAAGGGGTTCCTTCACTGGTACTCTCAATATTTGATGCCATTAACGCTAACTCGACCTAAGGTCTACTAAGTAACACAACCAACACACGCTATGAATCTGAGAAGAAAACAATCAAACAAAACTTTCCCACAATGAAACCACTAGTTGGTGATCAAATCCAATGTTGCAAGATCAAAATAGGAAGAGGCAGGAATAGAGTGGGTGGATCAGTTATGTTGGTGACCTACTTAACAGACTTATGCCTTGGTGCAAGATTCCACATAGTGATTTTGGATTTACCCTCCAAGGAGCTCGAGTGAGTTTCACCAATGTCTGTTCCAGGTACAATGAGACTTCCCTTCACCATCACCTTATGTGAGACCCTAAAGATTATGGCTACTAAGGTCACCAATTCACAGTCAGCCCCTAGGTGGGTACAGTTGACAGTCCGATCTGAACGTATGGGTAGGATAACAAGTCTGAAATCAACTTGAGAGGCTCCCACACATAATCGTGGGTATACCCTCAAGTGACCCCCAATATATGATTCGACCACTACAAACAGTTGAACCACAGAGGGATAATCTCCGTAACTCTCCTGAGTGAGACCTCATGCGTAACCCCTGTGTGAGAGGGGGATCCCAGAAATCCTATACGACAATTGGATTTTCTCTCCCTATCGCAAGATGCTAATTTTGGTTGATATCTTTGGAAAGTTATCCTTTCAACCTATTCCAAATCCCTACACCTTAAACTAATGTAGGTTTGCTAACAAATATGTAAAAAGTCTGATAAATTTTAGTTAAGCATTGATTTTAGTGGTTTTTTTTTACTCAGAGGTGTATAAGAGTGAAAACTGATAATATTATGACTCGGTTCCCAAAACATGCATAAGAAATGATAAGCAATCTTTTCTTTCAATGAATGTCTAATTAAGGGAAGGAGAAGGATTTTCCTTTCATTGTCAAACACTAAGATGAAATGAACTCATGCAATAGTCCTCAATAAGAAATCCAATGCAATGCTAAAATGTTTGTATGTGACTGATAACCAATAGATGTAAATCTTCCTATGTTAATCGGACTTCACGAGTTGTGAGATTTAAGCAATCTGGAAGCAAACTTCACATAAACCAAAAGACACCCTTGTTGTGATCAAACAAGAAACAGAAAGCCAAAAACTCAAAAGGAAGGAGAAAGAGCTTGGGAAATATGACTAAAAGATCAAAAAGAAAATTACAAAATACCTTTGAAACCCCTTACAAAGTTTTCACTCATTCAGATAAACGAGGAGAAATCAACAAATTGACTCCAAATCGTGAAGGACAAATTGCAAAGTAAGGACAAATGTAAAAAAAAAAAATCCAAACAAAAGAGGATGAATTCTCATAAATAAGGGTGTTTTAAAGCCAATATCAAGATGGACTGAGAGTATGGGACCCTGGGCAAAATCCAAAACCAAGAAATAGCTTCAGAAGATGAAAATTTTGGAGAATTTCTCACAAAAATGGGGTAGCGCTCTGGTGTAAGGGGCACTAGAGTGTTACAACGCTCTGTGTAAGGCTACATGGGAGTGCTAGTGCTCTGACAACAACAGGAGGGGAGTGCTCTGCTCCAAAAACTCAGAAAAAATCCCAAAAAGTCAAAAATTCAAGAAAATTCAATCAATCAAGATGATCTTGATGACATAAAGAGGCAATCAAACAATTCTAAGAATAAAAAAGACAAGGTGGAGAAGATCAAATCAATGGGAAAAGGGTCAAAACAAGAACTGGGAATGGAAACAAAAATCAGAGCTCCATCCCCAGTGGAGTCACCAATTTTTGTTCTAAGTGAATACCCCTGTGGACAATTGGATTCCCTCTTGGTCTCTAGACTCCTAAGGCCAAGACAAAAATTTCTTAACATGGACATTGACTTCCTTTTAGATCCTATCAGGCTAATGAATGAAAGAGAAGGAGAAAGATATGTACCTTATTAAGGACGTTTGTCCTTGCAAAGTCCTGGCTGAGCTTCGATCTTGAGCTCCCTCATAGATCCTGTAATAAAAACAAAGATACAATGGACTTCCTACTCTACTGATATTATCTCAATCATAGATCCATCTACTGCAGACAAACTCATATGGAACAAGCACAAGTTTGGAAGAAACAGGCCAAGCATTGATTATTTAATGAGAACAAGTAAAAGTACTTACAATCCTTTGAATGAAGCTGAAGCAGCCTCTTCCAGTTCTCCTTGTCCAACCCCTTTCCTCAATCAATCTCCATTGATTTCTTTTATGACATCTCACTCATGAGATCATAAGTTTCACATCTCCAATCTTTTCCATGTACCTTTCACCATGTGAAGGCCTCCTTATATAACCTTGGAGAGGTCCAACCACTTGAGAGATCTTTGGGATAAGTTGAGGATTCCTCTCCTTTAGTTGAGGATCTTCCCTAAGATCATGCCTTGACCATCTATTCAAATCCAACTATCTTCAGGAGTTGAGGGATTCTTCCCTGATTTGCCTCAACAAACCTAGAATTTGCCAAAAAAAGGGTAGCGCTCCCCCAAAAGGGTGCACAGGATGCTCAAGCACTCCCCCAAAAGGGTGCACAGGGAACTCAAGCACTCCCCCAAAGAGGCTCATGGATCACCAACACTCCTTGATAGTGGGTAGGGGAGCACTCCTCTCCAAAATTCAGTTTTTGAGTGTTTTTTCCATGGCAAAAGACTTGTACTTCTTGTCAAGTGATTTCTCTTATTCCAAACCACCTTTTGAGGTGTCTTAAGTGTCTTCATGATGTCATTAGAGGCACGACATATGCAAGATGGAAGTATGATGTTTTTTACACTTGCATCACTTGTGGTCAAGATGCGACACTTGCGAACACGATGCGACACTTACAACACTCGCAATGACGACACTTGTGACACTATTGGAGTGAGTAATTTTGAAGTGTAACACACACAATACATAGTACACCATTATTTTACATGGAAACCCAATGTGGGAGAAAACCACATAATTCTTTTCTTATATGTCAAATAATTACATTCAATGAAGCACCAAATTCCAATTCTCTGGCTCCAACCAGAAGGAGGCTCCAAACCCCTAGTTTCACAGGCTCCAACCTGAGGGAGGCTCCAACCTAAAGGGAGCTCCAACTCCCTTGTTCTCTGGCTCCAACTGGAAGGTGGCTACAAGAACCTATCATTTCCCCTTCCAACCACCATGAAGTATAAATTCCAAATGTAAACAACCTTTCACAGTCACTAAATCAATCACTGCAACTTTCACTCTGTCACTGTCAACCTATACCAAAACACTATCACAACATGTACCAATAATCTTCAAAATATTTCTACAGATTTGCGACTTGTCTACTGTAAAATAGGTGGATGTATACACATCTCTTCACTGCAACTCATGGATTTCCGCACCTCTCCTTAGTGAAACTCGCGGAATACTACCGAGTTTCACTGTCACTGTCTCTATTTTTTTCAAGCTATAATTGTAAAACCTGGTACTGAACTTTTATCGATAACCTATACCAATTTGTACCAATAACCTCTACCAACTTGTACCATTTAACCTTCACATCAACACAACAACCAAACTATATCAAATCACATAGATCAACCAACAAGACAACTCTCAATCATATGCACAATATCACCTAGATGTGCATCAACCAAGTATCAATCTTGTACCATACCATGTACCTTACCATGTGCCAACAATGCACATCAATCATGTACATCAACACTATACCAATATAACCAAAAACATGTACCAATCATGTATCAACAACAAACCAAACTATGCATCATCATCATACACCAACACCACCATGACATGCACCTTATGCATGTGCCAACTCATCAAGTATATATTCCAACATGTATCTCAATCATATAACAAATTCATATACCAATATAACCATCAAAATTTCTCTAGAAATACATCATACTATCCATAACTAAATACCATAAACCCTCATATCAACCTATGTGTTAAAACCTCACTGTTATATAGCCTCAAATCATGTACCACTCATAATCCAATCATGTATCAAGAAAACTAACAAATTCCTCTCGTAATGCGCCACAAGATATGCCAATAAAACCAATCTAAGAGCACCAACAATGTTCCTCAACAGATATGCCTCAAATCATACTCTACAATAGATACCATACATCCAAGAAGATATATACCAAACCTCACAATGCCATGCCTCAAGCATGTTCCACAACACCACTAAGATACAATATCAAAAAATAATCATGAACATACCTTTAACTCTTTACTAACCTTGTTGTATCTAATCTCTGAAAAATATACCTGCAATCTCTCCTTAGATCCTGCAACCTAGAACAAGCATCTTCTTCCTTTCCCTTTCTACAGAACCTCTCTTTCCCCTTCTACAACTCCTGGGTATATGCATTTTCCTCCTCTATGTCCTGGAGATGTATGTGCTTCTTTGTTCCTGTGGCTCGCGGATAACCTCAGAAACCCTAGTTCATTCACTTCCTATGCATCTACAAAACTTTCGATCCTTCAGAACTTTGTTGACTCAAACCTACAATTTCTTAGATTTGTCAATGCATACTTGCAAATAACCTTTCACAAAATTGATATTCAATAATGTTCAATAGGTAGGTAGGTAGGTGCTAATAAGAGTTACTTTCTCTCTTATTTATACTTTCCAACTGCCTTCCTATAGAAGTTTCCATGTAACTTCTTTACCCCTTTCTCCACCTTTTAGGGATAACCACTTTCTTGTTGCAACTAAAACTTCCTTAATTAGTCAAATTATAACTTCTTTACCCTTAACTACTTTCTTGTTGCAACCACTTTATTATTTAAATAATTTATCTTTGCAACCACTTTGACCACTTTATTATTTAAATAATTTCTCTTTGCAACCACTTTATTATTTAAATAATTTATCTAAATAATTTCTCTTTGCAACCACTCTCACCACTTTGACCACTTTTCCATAATTATAATACTGACAACTTCTTGTTGAAACTAATTTATTTTTAATTATTTTCTTAATGCAACAACTTTACCCATGACTAACTCCTAGTTACCATCAATTTAACTAGTACACTTCTTCTAGGAGCTTCTAGAATAATTGACTTATTTTACCTTCTAGGGGATTCTAGATAACTCATGGGGGTTCTCCAACTTCACTAAGCCATATCTCCTCAACCATGAGGGACTACATGACATACTACATATCACTGGAAATGCCATGACATGTACTATTCATCTAGAATAATATTACCTGCATACTCACTGATCTACATGCCTTTATATGTAAAAAAAACTTGGGTCCCTTTACCCATACCTTTGTTCTACCGAACTTCACCAAGGGTTGAAATCAATCTCTACGGGTTTAAATCAATATAAAAGATCACTCTCCAAGGGTTGAAATCAATATACAAGATCACTCTCTAAGGGTTGAAATCAATGAAAAACAACTATCCAAACCAACTCTCCATCAACCAAAGCCGATTTTTCGACAATCTCCCACTTTGGAATTGATAGAAACACTTAGTCATGAAAATACACATTCTCATGATCTTTGTGGTCATCACTTCTTATCAATTTTTCTATCTCTCCCCCTTTGACACCAATGGAAAAGGGTATATTTCTTTGGGGTTTCTCCCCCTAACTAAAATCTCCTTGGGGTTGCTCCCCCTGTCTGCATTGTCCTTTGGGATGTCCCCCCTGTGTAAATGCCTTTGTTCTTTCTATGTATTTCTAAGCCTCTCATTACTCTATCCCAGCTCATTTGAATAATATCTCCCCCTTTAGAAATGAGTATCACTATGATGCAATGTTGATGGCATGGCTTCCAATGCTCCCTCTATGATCATCTCTCATATTGGAATCACACCTATGTTCTTACCTCTTTGTCTAACAACTTCTTTGAATAATCTTTCTACATGTCTTCCTTTTGGGGTTTATGTCCATTGGTGCTTCCTTGTGTAATCAACTGACATATAAAAATCATTCAAGAATAATCATTCAAATATTCTTGTATCATTATCATATATTATGATAATATTCCCTTATATTTGAACCACTCTTTGAACAAATCTATGAATCCATCTATGTCCATATTGTCCAAGACTCTGCTACTCAACTATCCAAAATGTTGACCCATGTCATTATACTATCATGAAGTCTTCACTTCTTAAACTAATCATAAAATTTCAAATGTGACCACTGGTCTTCTTTATCTGTAAACCAAACTCTACATATTTGTAACAACCTGTGTTGTAATTTTCCAACTTCTCAATCTGTCATACTGTACTTCTTCTAACTGACTACTMTGATTCTATCTATTCGAACATTGTAAGCTACTTGAAGGATGGTTCTCTGATCTGTCTCAGCTTCTCCATAGACTCTCCCTCTCTTATATTCATATAACTTGGAAGTCTCCAAGCCAGATGGCTCAGAATAATTCCTTCTTTGATTTAGAGTCATCTTCCTCTTTGTATGTAGATTCATCATCTCTCTGAACTTTGACTTTCCCCTTTATTCCTATGGATTGATTTCTCTCTATAATTCCTGAAAGTACAATCTCTTGAACCTATTCCTTATTTACCTGCTCTTCTTTTCATTCTCTCACTACTGCTAATCTTGTGATCTCTGGAACCTGGTCCTTGTTCGCATGTTCTTCCTGTTTCCTTTCCCATACTTTCTTATATCTAATATCAATCTTCTCTTTCATGGAAGTATTGATCATGCTTTTACAATCACAAGCTATGTGTCCATAGTTATGAATTTTGTAACATTCAATTCTACGTGGGGCCACATAAGCATTGATTTCTTGAACATTTCTTCCATAAGCCCTACAATCTACAACCTTATGTCCAAAGTTAGCACAATAAAAAAAAATACCATAAAATAAATTTACATACCTAGGAATGAATGATCTTGTTTGTGGTTTAGTCCTTCTGAATTCTAGTCTTGGATGATCATGATCATGATTGAGGCTTCTTTGTGGCTTGAACATGGAGGATCTTCTACTGTAGTCTTCTTCTTGAGTCTTTTTCAATTCTGGAATGTTCTTCTTCAATGGTTTGCATTCT
>ML784189.1:154591-170897 GCA_009831015.1 Picea engelmannii | reverse complement strand
CTTGTGTTTCCAAGTGGATTTGAGGTGTTGATTGTTTTGTTCCTCTGATTTTATTTAATGAGTTTAAAGTGGATTTAATTTTTGTTTTATTTTATTTCATTTCATTTCATATTTAGATCTAATTGAGTTCTAGTATGGTTTTTTCAATCTCCTTCCTTTTCCCCCCATGGTCGTGGTTTCCCTAGTGACATCTTGTGATCGGTCTCTCGAAATATGCTGACATCCCGTGACCAATCATGCTCTATATGAATATTAGGGTTTGACCTCCTGATTATAGGTCATTGGTTGTATCACTGACATCCCACAACCAGTCGCTACCCGAGTGAAGGTAGCCCATGATCTTCTTTGTTGGGTGCACAAAAAAAGGCTTGTAGAGTGCAAATAATAATAATTTTTTGTGAAATTTTTTCTGAGTTTTTTTCCTATGAAGATCAAGGTCCCTATTATTGGGCATGATAACCTTTATAAAATAGTTTTTGAAAGAATTCTTAGGGTCCCTATTATTGAGCATAATAACCTTTATAAATTAGTTTTTGAAGGAATTTTTCATTATTATTTGCATGGAAAAAAAGAGAAAAATTAAAATATCATTTTGTGATCATCTCTTTTTGGAGCATTTTAGGACTTTTTTCATAGTTGCATTAGAGTGTTGGTTGTGAATAAGGGGTTCTCAAATTGTCTTTTATAGTGATTGATAGTGCCATTTGGACTGGAGTGATTTATATTTGAGAAGAATAAACCTCTTGTTCCTTCCCTTAGATAGTTTACATTGAATAAAAGGAAGTGCATTTCTTGCATTTTAATTCTTTGTATTTCTTTGGATTGGAAAGAGTCAAAATACAATTAAAGTTTCATTTCATTACCCTTATTAATCAACAACCTAATAAAGAGAAGCTCTTAATATAAAATCTATCAGAATATTTTTTATAGGAAACGAACATTAGATTAGGATTTAGGGTCTTGGTGCAAGGTTGGAGAGTAAATTCTCCAAGGCCACAAAACCAAACCTAGAAGTCACTATTGAGTGCCTAAATCCATTATTAAAATGATTGGGTTGGGAATCTTCTCTAACATGGGATTTATGAACAAGATCACAATAGGGCGAGTAGGGTGATATCCCCTCTCTTCTTGTCTTGGTTTTTTGCTAGATTTATTGGATTGTTATGTGTACAAGGATTTCAAAAGTTCCTACACCTCTCCGCAAGGTAGCACTTTTGAAGCTTCTAGCTCAATTTTCCTTCCCAGACATGTGGTGTGACCTTCGCTTTCCTAGGTAGCTAAAGAGGTGATTGTGAGTCAGAATGATACCTTGGTCAGACGTCAAACCTTGTTTCAATTCCCCTTGAGGGTTCCCACCTTGGTTACTATAACTATTAACCTAGTTATAGTAATCTTGGCATATGCACTTATTTTTATTTTATTTGAAAAAATGTTTTGAAATGTTCTTTTTTTAGATATTATTGGACGATGATATTGTTGGACGATGTGTTGAAAGGAGACAAAGTAATACTAAATCTACCTTTGTGTTCCTTGGATGTCTCTTTTCGATCCCTCCACTTTGTTAATACCTTCATTTGTTGGAGATGTTAGATTAGCATTTACATCGGTGAATTTATTTCAGAGTTGTTGCAGGGAATATGTTACACGTCATCATTTTTACATAGATTTGCGATCGCTAACATCAATTTATTGATTCCGACCCTTAACAATCTACAACACCATTGGATTCCATTGGACAAAATTCCCTCCATTAGATGTTGCCATGCCTCTTGTGTGCACACTCTAGAGGTCGGTCGATAATACTTCGTTGAGTGTTGCAAAATTAAATCACAGTGAATCGTTGGTAGAGATTCAATCTCTGTGTTCGATTTCCAATTTCCTCACTGTTTTCTCTAGCGGCCCTAGCCATTTTGAATGCTGAGACTTTGCTTGGGCAGTACGTCCTTTCCCCACAAAAGCGTCGGAAAGCTGCTATGTGAATTTGCGAGGTAGTCTATACGTCATGTGAAAGAAGGATCTGAAATTAATTGCAGTTTTGAAAATGAATGGCCTCCATTTGTGTGGCTGTATTCAACCAGGAAAAAGAAGTCAAGTTTTCCTTGCTTCATGCAATCAGAGTGCTTTCGTTAACTCCACATTTTATTGGTCTCTCGTGCTCCATGAAAGTAGTGGAGAAAATATCATTTAAATTCACTCTATGCAATCGTCCGAATGAGTTTTGTCAACATTTTGCTTCAAGAATATGAACCCTAACTGTCAAGAGTGTTAACCCTAATTTCTATCATAAAGGCTCTTACTCAGTAACATTCAGTACATGTACAGATGGACACGTTTAGGAAGACCAAGTGCATCAAATTTTGGGGACAAACCTGGGTTGTGACTTTGTTCTCTCTCCTTATGGGAATCTTGGAGGTAATATACTTTAAGAGGTAATGGTGTTTTGAACGGTGTGGCTACCATCTTGGCTAGGGTTTGAGCCAAGGGAGAAATCTCTGCAACTACTCGACTTGATAAAGCAGGTTGTATTCGAATCATTTGGAGAAGAGTGCAAAGTAGGATAAAATTTAAATGCAAATAAGAAACAATGAAGGAAACCAGTCCACTGAACGAATCGATTGAGGGAATGTTTGGTTCAGTTTGGCCTGAAGATTGAGTTTTCTTCCTATGCCATTTGATGATACTCAATCATTTCGATTGGAGTACTTATATGGAAATTATATGGAAATTCAGTTTGAAAGTGAATGAACTCGACAAAGGAAAGATGTCGATCCGCAATTTTGGAGCGCCCTCAACCTATTGAATTGAAGAAGCAGACTCATCCAGATTGCTCATCATGCCCGAGACTACAAACATACGGTGAAAGTAAAGATCCCAGCCCACGTGCTAAGAACGATACACTGATAACTAAACAACTGAGACGCACTGTCAAAATGTAGATCGGATGATAGAAAACTCCTCAGGTGAATCTCCTAGCTGTTGGGAGTGATCTCACATTCCAAATTGATAAAATGAAAATAAGATAATACAGAGAAGAAGAAATTGGGAAACAGGAATGAGCCGAGCGCATAGGGTTGAGTATATTCATTAAGGGAAAAGAGATGAGCTAAATAGTCTCCAGCAAATCAAGAAACAAAACAGTAGATCCTAACTAACTCGTATAGCTGGCAAGGACAATTGGCAGTGTACAGTCACACATTGTTGTTGTTGAGGTTACTGATATATTTAACACTCTCTCTTAAACTCAACAGTTACAAACATCAACACTGATAATGCCCAAGTGTTGTCTCTGAAAATAAAAAACGAATAGTGAAAAAGAGTGTCAATATGCTTTCTTTTCTTGTGAAACACATGATTTTTGGATAGAGCAATTGCTGAGGTGCTGTCACAGAATATAGGAGTTGGCTCCTTTTTATGTATGTGACATGTCATTCAATATTCTTCGCAGCCACACAACTTGACAGGAAGTTGAGGTAGCAGCAACATATTCTTCCTCTGCAGAAGATATGGATACAATTGGTTGCTTCTTTGATGCCCATGAAATTAGGTTTGTGCCCAGGTGAAAAGCATGTCATGAGGTGTTTTTCCTGTCATCTAGGCTTCTTGCAAAATCATTGTCTGTGTAACCAGAGAGATGATTATCATCAAACTAAGTGTACCATAAGCCAAAATTGAGAGTTCCTGCAACATATCTCAAAATCATTTTCACCATCTTCCACTGAGAATCTTTGGGGGATTCCATGAACCTGGAAACAAGATTGGTTGCATACATAATATTAGGTCTAGTTGTTGTAAGATACAACAAACTTCCTACTAAACTTTTGTATAGGGTAGATTCCATTGTAGGGTCTTCATCTTTCTTGCTCAATTTTGTGCCTAGGGGTATAGGAGTTAATGATGGATTGCAGTCTTCCATGCAGAATCTTTTGATGATGTATGCTACATACTTTTGTTGACAGACAAAAATGCCTTTGGTTGATTGGTCAACCTCAATCCCTAAAAAATATTTCATTATGCCAAGATCTATCATCTCAAACTCAGATTGCATGGCATGTTTAAAATTGGTTAACTCAAGATTTTCAGTATATATCATGTCATCAACATATAAACATACAATCAAAATTTTACCTGGCTGATTTATTTTGGTTTATAAGGTTGGCTCATTTTGGCTTCTGTTGAGACCACTCTTGATCAAGTAAATGTCAATTCGGTTGTACCAAGATCTTGTGGCTTGCTTTAATCCATACAAGTCTTTCTTCAACCAATACACTTTGGTTGGTTGCTCTTTGTCTTCAAATCCAGGTGGTTGATCCACATAAACCTCTTCTTCTAAGAGACCATTTAGGAAAGCTGACTTGCCATCCATCTAGTATACTTGCCATTTGTGTTGAGCTGCTATGGCTAAGAGAGTCCTTACAGTGTCCAACCTTGCTACTGGAGAAAAAATTTCACCATAATCAATACCTAGTTGTTGTGAGAATCCTTTGGCAACAAGTCTTGCCTTGTTTTTCCAATCTGTCCCTTTTCATTGAGTTTAGTTTTGTAAACCCACTTGACACCAATACTTTTCTTGTGTCTGGGAAGATCAACAAGATCCCATGTCTTGTTCTTCTCAATGGATTCAATCTCTTGGTTCATGGCTTGAACCCAATGTGTCTCTTGAGATGCCTCTTTAAAAGATGTAGGTTGACATGACATTAATGCAAAAAGATTGTGTTGATCAATGTCATCCAAATGGTGATGGATTTATCTCAAACTTCGAGTTCTCTGATTTTGAAGTTCAGAGGATGAATTTATGCTTGAAGTAGATGTTGAGATTCAACAAGAATATCCTAGTGAAAATTATGCACCTACACTAGGATGGAGCCTCGAACTATTTTTAGGTGGAAGTCTATTTTTAGATGATGAGCAAATTCTATTTATAGATTATGTCTATTTATAGATGGTGAGCGAATTCTATTTATAGATGTATGTCGACTATTATTATCCCTTAATAATAGTTGGACAATAAATATTAGTCTATTCTCAATGAGCACTTGGAAATAGTTAAATGAAGTGGCAAATCAGTTAGCTATAGGAAATTCGAGTTCAAAGGTTGGCTGATGGGACATGCAATTCGAATTAGTTGTAACTGAGTGATTCAAAGTTGTAACAGAGTTATATGTGTAGTTATGTGAGTTGTAAAATAGTTTAACTCAGTTAAGTGAGTTAAGCTCAGTTGTACTAGTTGTAACTGAACTTGCACTAGTGAGAGATCAGTGAATTAATTATTAATTAATTCACAATCAATGGTCTCACATGCAACTGAATATTTAACAATGTTAACTACATGCATGTCAGATCCAGTGGAGACCCAGTTGAGATAACAGGTGAAATGGACATTTTGACTATCAGTTGTAACATTAGTGAGTGCACTCATGCAACCACACACGCATTGGATGTTCCCATGAGGATTGCACAACCTAGGCAAGAGGAATTCATTCATTGCAGGGATTTCCATTAGCATGGATTGCGCAGATGAGGCTGGCTGTCTGGAAGCAGTAAATTGGCATATGAATTTGTCAATTTTTGTATGACAGTGTGAGACGATTGTATATTGTACTGAGAGCTCTTGGATTAGAGTTTTGTATGAGATTGTTTCATGATCCATGATATATATATAATATATGATAGTGGGGTTTTTAGCTTTATGCTTTCCTAGTAAAACATCTATGTTATGTGTGATTGATCTTTCTTCTTGATATTGCGATTGGCGATTATGTTTTAAATTCCGCAAGAATATTACTAGAAGCGATTTTGTATTTAACAGTGGCATATAATTGTTAGATCAGGATAATCCAAGCAATACATAATTTGTATTAAAATTTCTACATGGTATCAGAGCGCAGAAAATTACAAAAGTTGAGTTTGTGACTGGATAGAATTCGAATTTGCAGAAAGACTGTCTTGGTGCTACAGCTGATTCAAGATTGAAATGGATTTCAATGGCTTGAAGTTAGAGTATGCACTTGAGGGTAGCTCAAACTACATTGCTTGGAAGGATAGGATGGAGGAAGTACTCGAAGACAATGGCTTGAAGGAATTCATTGACAAAGATGTTCCTAAGCTAGATGTTACAGACGCTGCAAATCTTGATGCATGGAAAAAGAAAGTGGCAAAGGTGAGGAGGATCCTGTTGGAGGGAGTACGAGACCACATTGTCTCAAGCCTCCATGGGAAATTCACACCATATGCAATGTGGAATACTTTGACATATCTATTCCAAAACAACAATGACCATAGGAAATTGTTGCTCAAGATAAACTCAAGAAGATCAAGATGGAGAAGGACGACTCCATTCCAAAATATCTCATGAAGTTTGTTCAATATCAGGATGAGCTGGGGAGTGTGGGAATAACAGTCGCTGATGATGATTTGGTGAGCTTGGATCTCCTAGGACTTCCCAAGAGTTGGCACAGTTATCAAGACTCTGTCAATGGAAGGGAAAAATTGTCAGATTAGGAACGACTATGGTCGGATCTAGTGCAGGAGGAGTTCAGGCAGAACACCAGAGATGGATCTTCATCAAAGAATGATGATGAAGAGGATTTTTCTTTGGATTCCAAGGAAAGGAAAGGGAAGGGGAAGAAATTCCATTCAAAATCCGAGTCTAAAGTCAAGAAGTTGGATTTGTCCAAAGTGAAGTGTTTTCACTGTCATGAACATGGGCATCTTGCTACTAACTGTTCGCGGAAGAATAAGAACAAGAAGGTTGTTAGAGTTGTAGCTAGTGAGTCCCGTGTCTTGCAATTTGAACTTGACTTCTCCTTGATCGCATGCATGGCATCAAGTGCATTGGGATCGGTGTAATATTTGGATAGTGGCGCTTCCTTCCACATGACGGGAGATAAGGAGATTTTCAGTGACTTGGAGGAGAAAAATATCAAAATGCATATAGAGATGGGCAACGATGGATGATACAGTGCAAATGGCATTGGTACCACTACCTTTCAAAGGGATTCAGGTAAACCATTTCAATTGAAAGATGTTATGCATGTTTTAGGTCTGAATAAAAACTTGGTCTCAGTTGCAATGTTGGAGGACAGAGGCTATGACGTTGTTTTCAGTGATGGAAAATCTTTCCTACGACAGAAAACAATGGGTCAAGTCAAGAAGATAGGGATTCGAGTTAAGAATATCTACAAGATGGAGGTAGATGGATGCGCTGCCATGATGGGAAAGGCAGAAATAGTGGTGAGTCAGGATGAGGGCGAATTATGGAACAGGCAATTGGGCCATCTTCATCATGGAGACTTGAAAATCATGTAACAAATATCTACTGGACTTTCAACGGGAACACTTGCTCAGTTAGATTAGTGAAAGGGTTGCACCATGGGGAAGTATGTAAAGTATACCCGTCATGAAAAGGAGAACCGTACTTTGGTGATCTTGGAGAGAATTCACACAGACGTGTGTGGACCATTCTCGGTTGCTTCAACAACAAAACATAAGTATTATGCTATTTTTCTTTTATGAATTTTCTCATAAATGTTGGATCTTCTTCATACAGAAGAAGGATCAAACATTCTCAAAGTTTTGTGAGTTTAAAGTATTGGTGGAGAAAGAGTCAGGGAAGCAAGTGAAGGCTCTGAGGAGTGATAATGGTGGAGAATACATCTCTAACGAATTCAAATAATTATGCAACAAAGAAGGAATTCAAATAGAACTCATAGAGCCTCATAACACACAACAAAATGGGGTCGCGGAGAGGAAGAACAAAATTATGGTGGGTGCAACACAAGCGATGTTGCATGATCATGGCTTACCAATGCATTTGTGGGCGGAAGCATGCAATACTGCAGTTTATGTGCAAAATTGTTGTCCTTATAGAGTACTTGGCATGAGTACACCTGAAGAAGATTTCACTGGTATGAAACTTGATGTTTCTCATTTTAAGATTTTTGGCTCATCTATTTATGTTCATGTGACCAAGAACGCTAGAAAGAAGATGGAGCTGACTGTTGAAGTTGGGATATTTGTGGGGTACATGGAAACACCTCATAATTATCATGTTAATTTTCCTAATAGTAAGATGATTGTTATGCGATGGGATATAAAATTTGATGAGGGGAAAGCCATGCAGTTGTCGCTTGAGAGGGAGCTAGACTTGCATGCAAAGGAGGAACTATTGGTTCTCAAAGATGAGTCTCAAGATGTGGATCAGCCACATGAGGAGGTTCATGGAGTGGAGGAAGCCACTCATGCAGAGCCATCCATCAGAAATGGCAGAAAGCACACCACGGAAGCTGATAGATTGAGACTAGATGCTGCACAAAATGTAGGAGCCCCTACTTCACAGTGCAGACAGAGACAGTATCCTAATCGATTTACTAGATACATGGCTCTCATGAGAAAATGTATTGTGACTAAACCATCTTCCTTTCAGGAAGCAGTGTAGGATCCCACTTGGGTTGATGCAATGGTGGAGGAGTATGTCTCCATTGTCAAAACCAGTGCATGGGAAATTGTCCCAAGATCGGTCGACAAATTAGTGGTAGGTTCGATATGGATCTACAAGGTAAAGCAAGTTGCTGATGGGAGTGTGGAGAAATACAAGGCCATATTTGTGGCTCGGGGCTTCTCAAAGATTGAGGGGATAGATTATGATGAGAGCTTTGCACCTATCGCAAGGTACTCTTCCATAATATCCATCTTTGCACTCTCAGCGCAGATGGGACAGCGCATTCATTAGATGGATGTAAAAACTGGGTTTCTCAATGGGATCATTGAGGAAGAAGTGTACATAGAGCAGCCTGAAGGATTTGAGATCTTCAGCAGCGAGTCGCATGTGTGCCGACTCAAAAGAGCATTGTATGGGTTGAAGCAAGAACCCTGTGTTTGGTACACTCGCATAGACAACTATTTCACTGGACTGGGCTTCACCAAAAGTGAAGTGGATGCAAACCTATACCAAATTGTGGTGGAGGGTAATATTTTAATCATTGTTCTTTATGTTGATGATTTAGTACTGACTGGTGATGAGAAGTTGATACACTTATGCAAGGAGGACTTTGCAAAGGAGTTCGATATGAAAGATATGGACCTCCTTCATTATTTCCTTGGATTGGAAATATGGTAGTGAGATGGTGAAATTTTTGTGTCTCAAGACAAGTATGCAAGGGATATACTGGGTAAGTCTCACATGGAGAATTGTAAACCCATGGATACTCCTCTTCCAGGAAACTAGAAGAAAGAGGATGTTACTTTTGGAAAGGTATTGGATGCTACTATCTATCGACAGTTAGTGGGTTCGCTAATGTATCTAGTGAACACGAGACCGAACATTTGCTATGCGGTTAACCAATTGAGTCAAGTGATGGTTAATCCTACCAAGATCTTTTAGAAGGAAGGAAAGCATGTCCTAAGATACCTGAGGGGCACATCTGAGTATGGATTATGGTATATATAGACGGATGAGGTGAAGTTGCATGGCTTCATGGATGCAGATTGGGTAGGCAACCCAACGGACAAAAAGAGCACATCAGGGGGGAACTTTAGTATCGGATCTACAACTGTTTCTTGGTACAACAGGAAATAGAGATTCGTGGCACTCAGTTCAGCGGAAGCGGAATACATGGCAGCGAGTCAAGATGCATGTGAGGCTATATGGATGAGAAAGATCTTGGTTGGTTTGTTTGGTTCTCATTTAGATCTGACAATGATTCATTGTGATAATCAGAGTTGCATTAAACTCTCAATTAATCATTTGTTTCATGATATATCTAAGCATATAGATATCTGGTATCATCATATCAGATATTGTGTGTAGTGGAAGATCATGTTGCTTCAGTACATTCCTACGGAAGATCATGATGTAGACATTATGACGAAGGCGCTCACCAGGAGCAGATTCGAATACCATAGAGACAGGATCGGGGTGGAGGATAATCCCTTTCTTGTTGAGAGGGAGTGTTGAGATTCAATAAGAAGATCCTAGTGAAAATTATGCACCTATACTAGGATGGAGCCTCACGCTATTTTTAGGTGGAATTCTATTTTTAGATGATGAGAAAATTCTATTTATAGATGATGTCTATTTATAGATGGTGAGTGAATTCTATTTATAGATGTATGTCGACTATTATTATCCCTTAATAATAGTTGGACAAAAAATATTAGTCTATTCTCAATGAGCACTTGGAAATAGTTAACTGAAGTGGAAAATCAGTTAGCTATAGGAAATTCGAGTTCAAAGGTTCATTGGTGGGACATGCAAGTCGAATTTGTTGTAACTGAGTGATTCGAAGTTGTAACAGAGTTATATGTGTAGTTATGTGAGTTGTAAAATAGTTTAACTTGGTTAAGTGAGTTAATCTTAGTTGTACTATTTGTAACTGAACTTACACTAGTGAGATATCAGTGAATTAATTATTAATTAATTTACAATAAGTGGTCTCACATGCAACTGAAGATTTACCAATGTTAACAACATGCATGTCAGATCCAATGGAGACCCAGTTGTGATAACAGGTGAAAGGGACAGTTTGACTATTAGTTGTGACATTAGTGAGTGCACTCACGCAACCACACACACATTGGGTGTGCCCATGAGGATTGTGCAGCCTAAGAAAGACTAATTCATTCATTGCAGGGATTTCCATTAGCAAGGATGGCGCAGAGGAGGCAGGTTGTCTGGAAGAAATAAATTGGCACATGAATTTGCCAATTTTTGTATGATAGTGTGAGACGATTTTATATTGTACTAAGAGCTCTTGGATTAGAGTTTTGTATGAGATTGTTTCATGATCCATGATATATACATAATATATGATAGTGGGGTTTTTAGCTTTATGCTTTCTCAATAAAACATCTGTGTTATGTGTGATTGATGTTTCTTCTTGATATTGCAATTGGATATTGTGTTTTAAATTCTTCAAGAATAATAGTAGAAGAGATTTTGTATTTAACAGTGGCATATAATTGTTAGATCAGGAGAATCCAGGCAATACATAATTTGTATTAAAATTTCTACAATAGAGTTATCCTGAGAACTCATGTCGTCCTTGTACCTTCAATCTTGGAAGAGAAGGCTGATGTGTTTGTTGTTTTAAATTCTCTGTGTCTTCAAGATGTGACAACAATGGATCTTGACTGTCCATTGGCAGATTTTTAGACTCGTTCCAGAACTGATTTTCAAAAAAATTTACATCTCTGCTGAGAATTAGTTTTTTTGAGATTGGATTGTAGATCCTGTAAGATTTTGATGTTTCACTGTAGCCAGTAAAGATGCATTTATCACTTCTATAATCCAGCTTATTCCTTAATTTGTAAGGTATGCGAGCGTATGTTATGCACCCAAATATCCTGAGATGAGCAACATTTAGCTTTATCCCGCTCAATGCTTCTTGAGGGACCTTCATCTTGAGACTGGTGGTTGGAGATCTATTTAGGAGATAAGATGAACATGCTACTCCTTCAACCCAAAATGTATTTAACATACATTTTTCTTTGAGAAGGATTCTTGCCATGTTCATTATTGTCGGATTTTTCCTTTCAGCCACTCCATTTTGTTGTGGAGTATACTTGGCTGTAGTTTGCATGATGATGCCTTATGATTTGCAGAAATTTAAAAATTATTTGGAGCTATATTCTCCTCCTCCATATGACCTGAGAGATTTTACATATTTTCCACTTTGTTTTTCAGCTTCAACTTTGAATTCTTTGAAATTTGCAAAAGTTTCAGACTTGTGTCTGAG
Source organism: Picea engelmannii (assembly GCA_009831015.1). Classification (NCBI taxonomy): domain Eukaryota; kingdom Viridiplantae; phylum Streptophyta; class Pinopsida; order Pinales; family Pinaceae; genus Picea; species Picea engelmannii. The sequence continues at coordinate 159,165 of ML784189.1, read as the reverse complement.
AAAATAGATCCAAATTTGCATGTTAAAGTCATCAATAAATGTTAGAAAATAAACGCTACCACCTATTGTCTTTGTTTGAATTAGTCCACATAGGTCAGTGTGAATCAAATCTAAGTGTTGTTTGGATTTAGTGGAGGATTGTGGAAAACTAGTTCTCTTATGTTTTCTAAGAATGGAAGACTCACATGGGGGATTTTTCTTTTTGAAGATAGGGAAACCTTTGACCATGGAATGATTATGTATAAGACTTAGACTCTGAAAGGGTAGATGTCCAAATATTATATGCCAAACCATTGTTTCATTGGGGGTGGATGCACTTTGTGCATATGATTGGATCAGATTTGCAGTTCTGAGGGTCAAGGGAAACATTCTATTCTTGGTCATGTGGATTTTAGAAATCAATTTTCTGTTGGGGGTTGTATCATATATCCTACATGATGCTCCTTCAAAAAGTACCGTATATCCATGTTCAATTAGCTACCCTACACTTAACAGATTATGTGTTAGATCTTGAACATGATAGACATTGTGTATGTATTTCTTTACATTTTGTTTAGTAATAATAGGTATAGTTCCTTTTGCTTGAAATTTGACTAAAGAAACATTTCCAAGTGTGATATCAGATGAAATTGAAGAATCAATGCATGAGAGTAAATCTTTGTTACCTATCATGTGATTCTTGCAGCCACTGTCCAACAACTAGAGATATTTTTGTTGTTCTTCAGTCTTGTGGCATGAGAGAAACATACCATCTGAGGTTTCTCCTTCATGATTTGAGACATGTTCTTTGACTGAGACTTGATATGATTGCTTCTTCCAGCATTCAGATTCATAGTGCCCAAACTTCTTACAGTAATATCATTTTATGCTTGATTTGTCATTTGATCTTCTCTCACTACCTCTTTGAGGCTGGAAGTTTTGATTTTGGTTCTGTTGTCTGTGACCTTGGAAATTTTGATTCTGGTTATGTTGTCTATGACCTTCACTTGAGTGATGGTTACTTGGACTTCTCCCTCTTCCTCGGTGACCTCTTCCTCTTCCTATGCCTCTCCCTCTTCTGAAAGAGAATTGAGTCTTGAAGGCATTAGTTGTTGACTCATCTTCAAGATGTAGTCTAGTCTCATGTGTCAATAGAGAGCCCATTAATTCATCTATTGAAAAAATTGATAGATCCTTAGATTCAAGGATAGTTGTAACAACCATTTCGAATTTCTTTGGTAAAATTTTGAGGACTTTCTCAATAATTCTTTGATCAGGGATAGCTTCACTAGTGGTGATTTTAAGAACCCTACCTAAATTTATATGTATAATAATTGGGTGAATCCCCATGATACATAGGAAAATTTGAAGGCTATTTTATCAATAATATAATATGTATATATAATTTTTTGGTGAATCTTTTAGTTGATTATATAATCTTATAAAATCTTGGTGAATCTTTCACTGAATTATAAAATCTTGTAAAAACTTGGTGAATCTTTCACTGAATTACAAAATCTTCTAAAATCTTGGTGAATCTTTCACTTAATTATTAAACCTTTAAAGTCTTGGTGATTTTTTTGTAAATAAGTGTTCTTCCTTGTCCTGTATGTTGGCCTAGTTAATATATCATAGAATTCATATGCCATATGATGGATGATATAATAGAAGGGGTTCCGACATAACCCAAAAATTTGCAGCTTGTGTGTAAAGATACACATGATCCACTTTTGCATCTGCTTCTGCTGGTATGAGAGTCTAGAGATATGCCAAAGTGTAATAAACCACTTAATATGAAATATAAAAATGCAATTTCCAACGTGTATATAAATCAAAAGATATTCATGCAACAACTAAATGTAAGCATCGTTTCTATTTTATACTTAAACTATCAGTAAATTCCATATAACATGGGTTTTTTTTTTCCATTTTAGTGCATTAACGTACAATTATTTTCTTCCTTTGTCCCTTCCCTCTTTCTTCCTGGCTTGGTAACTATCGAAATTACTAATTTATACTCCTGAAAACTAGTTTCAGTATATTTAAGTGCATAAATTTCAAGATATTACAAATATCATAAACCAATGAATAAGGAATAGATTGTTTCAAAAGGGTTCCAAAGTTGTCCTTCATTATGTGTGTTAAATGGTTTCTAAGACACTTTGGATCAAAAACATTGAATTGAAAGAATTGACATTTTCCAACTTCCAAATGTAGCATGCAATAAAGAAAGGAAATGTTTCTTTCGGCGAAGTGCAACCTCAGTGCTTTCATCCTCAATTTGATTAATCAAATACCACTCAATACACCATACACAAGGGTAATAGTTCTAATCCAACATATATTTTTGATCCCATACACAATAATAACAAGCCTAAGCCACCGAATCTTCAATAGGGAACCTTTCCTTAAAATGTATTGAATTCTCAATGACATTGGTCAAGCATCCATTTTGCAAGCATGTAGAGACATTATTTAGTATCTAGTGCCTTGTGTCGATACAAATATAGGAAGGTACACTATCAAAGTTGCATGGTTGCATTAATAGTTTCTTGTTGTCTCAGATCATCTATGATTGTTTTCTCAAAATCATCCTGAGTATAGGGACATGTCACTTCCAACATTCTCATGAACTGTGAAGAAAGTCCCATCTCATCCCATTTATGTTTTATTAGCAGTGTTGCCAAGTAAAATGGTGATCTAGGTGGCAATTAAGGCCTTTTTATAATAGCCCCTGAATTTAGAAGTTTCAGGTCAAATCTGAAAATCACATGGTTTGATCCTTTCCCAGTTGTTTTTTTTAGGGTCCATATCACTTTCCACATTATATAGCTTAACCATAGCTTCCCAATAAGATATCTTTCATCCCAATCAAAGGTTGGAGTGAAAAGTTAACAATCCCAGCAGATCAACTGTTGCAACTAAAACTCGGGGCACTCAACTCTTGGCCTTCCACTTGCTTTGTCCTTGGTCTTTCCATATTATTTTCCTTTCATTTCATGTTGTATATGTTAATGAATAAGGGCATCACCCTCTTTCATGAGGCTTTTGGCTAATGGGAGAAGGATGCATCTCTTCTTAGAGATTGCTACCACCATTGTACACAACCAATAGAGAATACAATTTATGTCCACTACAACATTATTGTGTTTTATTTCTGCAATTGTCTTTAGTCATTTCATTCAATATTATACACATTACGTTTCTGAAAAATAATGTCTCCACTAGATTCCCTCCATAATCTAGGTGACGATGTGATTATAAATTAGTGCAACAATGAAAGGTAGAAATTTAGAATCTATTTTCTACAAAAGGATACAAATCAAAGATTCGCTTCTTACTTCAAACAAATATATAAGAATTAAAGGACATATATTTACCTCTTTATTTGGCAACACTCCTCAATTTCCCCCCAAAGATGGCACTTAGTTATGACTCCATAAAAGTTTATGTTCTAATTATTTCAATTTGATTCTTAGGGACAACAATCTCCCAATCATCATTGACACTAACTGTAACGAATGAAATTTTGTTTCCACTAGATCCATTTAGGTCACTACCATCCAGTTTAAGTAGTTCATTGTGAAAATGATCCATAACAAAACTAAGAAATCCTTAAGCATCTTCTTGTGTGGGCCTTCTTAAAGGACTGAGAAGTTGGTCAGGACTAAAGGTTTTAAATACAACATCAAACATGGTTGGATAAAAATACCTTTCCACCTCAATACCTCCTTCTTCCTTTACATTCTTTCATATCTTTGTCAATATCTTAGCTTATAAATTCAATTTGGGTGATGTTGCGCACTTTGAAAACCAAGAAACTATTGTTGGGCTATTTGGTAATTCTATGGGCCATGACATTTTTCTCTTGGGTAAGGAGGAAGGTGTAGATTTCCCAATTTTCTTTTAAACAGTCCAATCCAAGTCATATGCTAGTGTTGTAGCAATTGGTTCATTAAAAATTTAATGCTACCTCCACACTAATGATCTTACTAGCGTGTCAAATTCAGAAAGGAAGATTTAGAAAGTAAAATAACAGTAGTTGATGAGCCAAGATGGCATATTGAATACAATACAATGAGTGTTGCACATTTGGGTTATTGTTTTTTATGTTCATGGTGGAGGGGTGGATCTTATATTTCCCATCATGAAAATGAGATAGCTCAAATCTCTACTACTTGTAATGACATCATTGTGCCTTACTGGATTCATAATGGCTTTGTAACAGTTGGTGCTAAGACTGTGTTTGAATCTTTAGGAAACTATGCCACACTTCACTTTGAAGGACTGTGAAGATTGTTTGTGGTTTTCAAAAGCAAGATGAGGAAGTCCTATAAGGCCCAGAGACACTGGAAAATGTTGTAAAGCTTGCATAAAGGTCTTTGTAATAAGTTTCTATCTGATTTAAATGCAAAGGATTATGTAATGGAAACAACAACAATGATTTGCAGTATAAGCTAGGTATAGAAAAAAATACCCCTCAGTTGGATGCACGTAGATTAATCTTCAGAAGATGTTGAGCATGCATTAGTAAACATTGTGGAATGATACTTTTATTTTGAAGCAAGATGTAATGAAGAGGGATATTTAAGAAA
>ML784189.1:130739-148351 GCA_009831015.1 Picea engelmannii | reverse complement strand
GTGCTGACATCTGTATATTGTTGTCCCTTAGCATGTACTAGTTTCAACTTTCTACCATATGACATTTGACCCACTGCCAGCTTCTTTATCAATTGATTTTTCATAAAATCCCCACTGATATGAGTCCTCTTAAAGAGTGGACAAAAGTACCACGCATTTGACTTTCTTTGCCATGACATAAATGGCATAAAAATTTCATTGCTTCAAGATGTTGCAAAGGAGACAGAATAAACCTGCCAAAGGACAAACATTCCAAGTCACTATTATTTATCTGTATATCAATAGGGTTTAACAAATCCCTATTGATGAAAGAAGGATAACTCCATAAATTAAAAATGTAAAGGGTCTGAACACTTAAAATGGAATCATTTGAGAGATTTGTCAGGAGAGATACAACATTGGTTTTGACATTATATCAAAAGAAAAATATATACTATTCAGACTCTTTTATCTTCATTAAGGAAAACAAAATAAAAAAATCACAAGGCTGTTGTAGATTTAGCTTTTAGTCTTAGGTATCATAGACTACGGCAATGAAACATGAACTAGCACCAGCAGTCCAACATGATAGGTCATATAGGCATAAAATGTTTCCAAAAAGTGGAGCCTTAACCAAGTGTTTATTGATATTATTAGAATTAACATTAAAAAGAAACAACCATTGATGGTCAATGGTCAAAGCATCGTGATCAACAGCTAATTATTCTAGCCAAATTCTGAAAGAGAAAAATAAATGGGGATTGAGATCAATGATCAAGTCTAAGAAAACAATCAAGCACTCATTTAAAAATTGCATCAGAGATTAAAACCTTCACATATTTTACCTGTTTCTATAGTTAACATACTATAAATATTGACATTAAGAGGGAATTTGTTGAACTGATGCCAAATTGACATTAAGAACGAATGTTAAATATTAATGTCAATTTAACAATGGTGTGACCGGGTTGTTTTGCAATACTGTCATTTTTGGCCTATGGTTTCATTATATGATTCTCTTCTATACAAGATACCCTACATTATAATGGTGCATAATTCTTGTTCAGTTGTGTATTGATCTCAACTGTGTGTGATTTCTTTTCTAACAAGGCATTCATAGTAGTTAAAATTATAAATGGATTAACAGTATGAAGTGGAGGGGATGGTCAAGAATTCAGGAAACTAATGCCAAGCAAAATAGAAGATTTCAAAGAGGGACAAACAACAAGTTACAATCACATTCCTTAAATCAACCAGCCATTGGCTAACAAAATGTCAAAATTTTCACTATATGAGGAGAAAGATCATATTATTACCCTTTTCTGCATGGGATTGAACAACATCACAAATGCGATTAGTCACTTGAGAAAAATTCATATTTTATGAGGCAAATTCCTCTCCGAGAATCATCTACACCCACAATTGCATTGATGCAAACTGAATGAGTTTTTAAGGAATCCAAGCATTGCATAAGAGCAAGAGGGATCCTTATCCAAACATGTTCCAAGTTAGAACATAGTTTTACCAGATTTGGATGTGATTGAAAAGGACACTCCAAAGAAACATGTGATGCCTCTTTCCCCATAAGTCGTATGAAGAAATAGTACTGACAAAGTATTGCAAACAAGGAGAACAAATCGAGCATCAATATGGCATGTTTTGGGGACCCATGGATTGGCAGTTTGTTGAAAATCGAGTTCTAAAGTATAAAAAGAAACATTTTTGTTGAGGAGTTACCTTCCCAGCTGACAGAGCATCAAGACAGATATTACCAATGAGTTGGGAACTAAACTACGCAAAATATGCTTGTTCTTAGTCAAATTGATCAGCCAGATTGAATGACAAATCCATAAGTATTCTAATTAGAACCGTTTTTTTCTTATCTTTTTATGCTTCTTATAGTATACATAAAAGTACATGTTACATCAGTATGATTCAGGTCCCTTACTCAGGACAGACGAGAAAAAGCGTCTGATTGCAAAGCAATATATGGACCTCTTGTATCTTTCCTAAGAATCTTAAAATTGGCCTTAACTATGGCAGATAATTCTGAAAATCTGTGGTTTGATCTGAAGTTTTCGCTTTGATATTTTCAAACCATATTGTTTCATTCAACCAATATAAGTGAGCCCTAGTAAGTTTGTCTTACCTTATTAGGGTCCAAATTATAACCTGGAGGATTTTAGTATGAAACACTTTATTAGTAGTGGCTAATGGGCTACTTTTATATCTCAAGCAACAGTTCTAATAACTATGATTGAAGCGACAACCTTTATCCTATGATTAATATTTGAAGTTTTAATAAGCCATATCTTGCATAGAATAGCAAAGCCAACATCTGTTTCTGCAAATTCATTCTTTAAATCACCTTCAAGTGTGACAGGAACACCAACAACCTAGAAGGTGGATAAGTAACATAATTTAATGATAGGAATCGAATAAATTAGGACATACACAGTACACGAAAAAAATCATTCAGTTATAGAATACTCCATTACAATTGTTTGACATTTTCTAGACTTAAAGTACTCAACCAGTCGAGTTGCATCTTTGTTTGTAATGAAACCTGCCAATAGTGATGGTTAGTTAGGTGCATCTTGCTGGTATTCATCAGAAAATCTTGCCATGAGTTAATAAGTTCTTCAAATATCTTAATCCCTAGAAACAATCCAAAAGGAAAATAAGCTTTTCCATCTGACTTTCCCTGAACAAAAACAAGCCCATCCGGTTTAAGCATTATACAGAAGCTTCTAGCCTCTTCCATGTGGTAGAAATCATGTGTTTTCTTTGATGACTACTCTAGAAGATCACTTCCTCCTGTCAACATCGAATTCATCAGTGACAAGGTTTCATAACATTGCAATCAATAAAACTGGAAGTATGAAAAAGTGTATATAAGAAGAATAAAAAATGCCAATATTTTTTTCACATACAAAACCCAATATTTGGCCACAACAGTATCCGAACTCCTAGGACATGTCACTCAAGGGATTCCCAGGTAGATGAGAGAATTGAATCTGGGCTAGTGGAGGTAAACTCCAATCAGTTTACCGCTGAACTAGAGCCCAACCAATGAAAATGCCAATATTATGCTCTATTTTTTGGCCAAAAACATTTTTTAAATCTAGTTCATTGCTACTAAGGGGTTTTTTCTAGAAGAAAACATTAATTTCAAGGAACCTAAAATGTTATTAAATGAAGTGAGGAAAGGAAGTTTCATCTAAAAAAATACAAGTGATAAATGATAGACACTAATAGTTGAGGATCATATCCCATTAATCTATTTGATTTCAGATACTTCATCTATTCAATCATCATAGACAACTCAAACAGAACACAGGGATCTGATCTCAACTCCTTTACTTTTTTTTTAGTGCAGAATTGTACCTTGATTGAGGTAGCTTTTCAACGTGTCATCTGTCACTACCAAAGCATTCTGTGAACATAGACCTTCAGTCCCACCTGTTTCAAAACTTTCTAGTGTTCAAACAAAATTCAAAAGAAGGAATTGTGTTGGCATTTGCAAAAGTCACTCAAGCTTCAATTTACTAAACAGTAAAATCTGAAGGCTTCTGTGCTTACCCACAAATCCAAAGAGGATAGTCATGTTGTTGTGTTCTTTCAAAGCATCGAAAATCCATGCTATCACATTGTGGACACCTGGTGTTTTAACTTCCATGCCAAAAACCACTCCAACCCTTCCACCATATATTCCAAATAAAAACAATTCCAATTCATGTTCTGCCACCATTGGAGGTCTACTATCCTAGAGCATTAAAAAGAACCAGTCCATGTTCAAAGAATCACATGTTCATTTTTGCATGCTATGTTCCATAGAGGAAAATGCAAATCTTTCCCTGCTATTTTTCTACAGAAGTTATTATTTCAGTATGTTATGGGAATAAGCCCTTGATACATGCTTTTGATGACATATAATATTCTCATATCTACATGGAGAACAATATGGAAGCAAATGCCTTGTCTAAATAAATTATGACCATGGAAGAAGGGACTTGGTAGATATTGGAAGAAGAGGTCGGTATTCTTCAGCCAATCACAAGAAAACCCCTTCATGTTATTTTGTTTTGTTTCTTATTTATGTTCTTATCATAACTTCTTTAGGAATGATGCTTTGAGTCGTTGCCAGTACCATAAAACTAGGGAAAAATACCTCTGAATCATTTCCATTACCAGTAAATGGGGGCAAAAAACCTCTGAATCATTGTCATTACCAGAAAATTGAGGTGAATGGGAGGATCTGATTCGAATTTTAAGGGGTGAAAATGGATTTCCATGCTCTTCCCTCACAAATATATGTGGGCTAAGGGTTATATATATATATATATATATATATATATTTGAAAATAAATTTGGGGCTATATATATTTAAACCCAAAAAACCTCTTTATGTAAATAATTTGCCCAACCAAACTTCCAAACCTCTTACTTTCTCCCATCAGCAAAATTTCGCCTCTAAAATCACCTATGAGCTTCACCAATCAATCTGATCTGGTTCACAATTCCCATGACATTGGTCGTAAACTCATCAATGTTTTCAGACTCTGTCATTTTTAAAGTCTCAAAGTGTGTCCTCAAGGTCTGCAGTTTGACTGTTTTGACTCTGTCATTGCCTTGGTAAGTTGATTTAAGGATGTACCAGGCCTATTTTGAAGCAACAATGCCTGTGATTTTTGAGAAAATCGAGTCATCCACTGAATTTTGAATCCATAATTTGGCTTTATTCTCTCTGTTTCTCTGTGTTGCCTAAGCAGTTCTCTGTTGATTGGTCATGGCAGCAAGGTCTACTGGATCTAGTTCCATGTATCCAAGATCTACTGGATCCTAGCACTCTTGTGCTTGTATAAAGGATCTCATTCCGAGAGACCAAAAATCATAGTTCTTTCCAAGAATAATCGGTCCTTATGTTGGTCCTAAATTGCTAGAGGTGGCCATCTTGTAAAAAAAAATTAACAGAGACAAAATTTGTGAAAGATTTGCATGCTTACTTGTTTCCTGTGCGAAAAACCAGGTCCATGAAATCCATTGTTTGACTTCAGGCTGGAAAACAAACATTGGGTAGAATAATTCTTCATTAGTTGTAGCCCCTCTAATGGTGGAATTAGGCTTTATGAGTTTACTCGAGAGAAAAATAAATTGAAGTTTAGCTTCTCATGTGACCGAGGGATGAAAACCAGGCACTCTAGGTCCTCAGGATTTGGCCGTTTTGACACTGAAGGTCTCAATTACTCTGAATAGTTGAATGACTAAATAATGGTCTTATTCCAAACATCGACAATCCTCATTAAGTTGATATGAACGATCCTCAATTACTTTGGGGTTTCGGGTGATATTCCATTCTAGCCTGTTGTAAGGATCAATGATCCTCGTTGATTTGAGATCAACGGTCTACAAATACTTTGTGACTCCGTGCCTTCGAGCCTTCACGGCTCTGGGCGATATTCCTTTCTTACATCACAATCTTCCGAACTCACAAACTTCAGAATAGGGGGAAGAATCGACGGTCTCAATCACCCATTGAGATCTACGTCTCATAATTACTTCGGGAGTTCGGGCTTTGGGGATCTTTCACCGCTCTTAATTGCAAAACTCATGAAGTGGAAAATTTTCTAGAGAGAGATAAGTCCAACGGTTATTTTAGGCCTTTGCAAATGAACAAGAAAGATCTTATTCGGAACTCCAGCATTCGGGAATTTCCATTTTCTAATATGCGCAATCCTCCAGAGTGTCGAATCTATGAAGTGTGAGATCTTCCTCCATGTGGCCTTTTGATTTTTACGGCTGAGATTTACTTCGTAACTTTGGGCTTCAGGTGTTCCGAGTTGCACAACATCACAAACCTATGAAGTGTTAAATTTTCGAAGTGACGGATCTGTCGACGCATGTCCACAACCCTAAAGGGATCAGATTTACTTCGGGACTTCGGGTAGATCTCGCTCCTCAATACCTTCTGGAGTGCCAAGTATCTGAAGTGAGGGATCTGGCACCACGTGTCCTTATTGATGGATGTTCCAGATGAAATCAGGGCTTTGGGCCTTTGGGAGTTATGGATTCTTGTATCTGTCTTTCTTCCGAAGTGATTATCGTCGAAGTGCAGGATATCCTGCCACATGTCCACTTCAATAAAAGGTTTGGATCTACTTCGGCTCTTCAGAACTTCGGGAGTCCTTCACTCTTGAGCTTCTACTGGCTTCCTCCCAGAGTTCAATATCGTCGGATGCGTGTGACTTTCTTGAATATCAACAACCGTGAGTTATTGCAGAGACTTGACTCACTCACTCTTTAATATCCTTTTCTATCTCCACAAAAAGAAGATGCTTGTTCGTAGTGGGATCAATATCCATCATTGATCTTTTGATCAACGATCTTGAGCACTTGTGGGCTCACAACTTACTTGCTCTTTAATTTTCTCTTTGGTCCCCGCAATGCGAAGATGCTCGCTCGTAGAGGGATCGATATCCATCGTTGATTTGTTGATTTGAAAATATCAACGATCCTAAGCGATTGCAGGCTCACTACTTGCATAAACTTTAATTTCATTTCTGATCCCCATAATTCCTCCCCACCATCGATCTCTCTCCAATGAGATCTGATGGTATTGACTTGATCTTTTCTTGATCTAATGGTTGATATTACTCTCGTTCAGATCTTACGGCTAAGAAAACATTATCTTTACCTATGAGCTCATCGTCCTTTCTGAGCTTGATTAATGACTCATATATGTTCACAGGGCCGCTCTTATGGCTGATCTTTCTTCTCCTTTGTTGCTTCTGCAAACTTTCATCTTAAGAAAGAATTTCGTGAAACTTTCATGAATGCTATAAATGCTCTCAAAATGTTTAATTGTTCTGTTCTTTATGTAGTTCTGCTTCCTCACACTTGTTGTATGCAATGATCTTTTGAGTGACTGTGGACTGCAAACTTCTCTCCAAGCTTTGTGAAGAATCTTGCATCCCATGCTCTTATCTACGAGACAAGGTAGGCTCTGCGCTCTTCTTCTTATGATCAAGATTCTCTCCAGGCACTATGAAGAGGATTACGTCCTAAGCTCTTATACCATGAAAAAATGAGAAACAAAGAAGATAATACAGAGAAAACGAAGTTGGGAAACATAAATCAACAGAGCACACAACGTTGAGTATATTCATTAAGGGAAAGGAGCTGAGCTAAATAGGCTCGAGAAAATCAAGAAACAAAACAAGAGATCCTAACTAACAAGTATAGCTGGCTAGGACAGCTGGCAGTGTACAGTCACACACTGTTGAGTTTACTTATATATTTAACACAAAACACTAGATCCCCTATGAACAATGCACCTTCTGGAAGAAAAACACACCCTCCTCTATGATAGAATGGATAGGTTGAAGAATACTCTCAAATATTGATGCAAAAAGGCGCTAGGGTGGTAGAAACCAATCATGGAAGGAACTCAACTATAGATCTATCTTTCCCCATCCAAATCGAATCTCTCATCCTCAACTGATGCGTCCAACCTGCAAAAAACCTCTAGAAATGTGCCCTGCCTCCTCTTCCCTATAGAACTGATATATGTAGCTGAATAGGAACTATACTAGTATGGTGAGGGAGGAATGTTTCACCTCCTTGGACAATCTTGGATCAATAACAAGAGAATATTTCACTCCCTTGTTGATATCTAGGGTTTATTCACTTAAAACCCTCAAAACCCCCAAGTACCATGGGCTCTCTAGCTACTCTCTAGCTAAGTCAGATATCAAAATATCAAAACAATATAATGAGAAAATATAATCCCCTATATATATTTTATACCCTTGTTCATCTTTTCTCACCAAGTGACTTTTAATTTACTTTTAATATTCCTTCATAAAATCACTTTATTAATTAATTAACCTGTTTTCCTCTAAAAAGTGATTAATTTGTCCTTATGTCTTCTCTGGCCATTGAAAGTCATTTTTCATCAATTTATCATGTAGTGATATTCCTCTCGATTCTGATGAGCTAGTACACTAAGAGGTTTCTTCAAGTATTATTCCCAAAATGACCTCCTCAGTGAATTTAATTAAAATATGCTCCATAATAACTCAAAATTACGGAAATCGTCAGAATGCAACAAAACCAAAGACAAGTTCTACTTAATGAATCCTGATGATGAAATATGATAAATAAGGTGAGTCGGGCCCAATAAAACCCCTCAATACATTTCTATATCACTATCAACCCCAACTGGCTACTTTGATAAGCGTCCCAATCTGTAACATAAGTAAGTCCAAAAATGGGTACATTACAGTGCTCCTTGCTCGAATATTGCTTGACCTCAAGCAATAAATGAATCAATTTATATATGATCCCAGGGTCCCATATCCACCTATGTGACCTGTAATACCCTCCCCTTAGGACACTGTCCCTCCAAGTTCTCACCACACATGCGACCCAAATGTTTTTGATGAGTAGAATGATCATGTGCAATAGATCCTCAATCAACTCCTCAAGAAACTGCTCCACTTGGATCTCAACTCCATCAAAATCTGGACTACAAAGCACTCCAATCCATGGATCCCAATTCAAGATGTGAATTGTACCCTGTAAAGTATAGTCCTATAATACATCAACCCCATGAGTCTCCTGAAGACCGCCAACCAATGGAACAAGTAAATACTGTATTCATCCATCAATGAGTCTCTCACCTAAAATCATCTCTCAACTACCATATCCGATAGAATCTAGGACCCTTTCTAACCAAGAACATGATCTGTTGATATACCCGATCCTAAACCAAGCTCATCCATCCTACCACATAGCATCTTCATCTTGATCTACTCTCAAACTCCCTCAACAATGGAAGGAGCATATCATGCAAGTACCTAAAACTCCCATGAGCTCTAGAAGAGCACTAAACCTTGCATCACATAACTCTAAGGGTTCCATACCAAGTATATCAATTCCCACTAAACTATAAACCTCTAGACGAAGTGTATTGATATCTATGTTGTCTAGTCCATAATCACTAAACTTGGCCTCCCTGTCAATCCATACTGCTATCTGCGGTGTCCCATGCTCTGCTAGTATCCCTATGATTTCAACCCTACTATATAGCTCTAGGACACTAGGGTTGATAGATGTTAGCATACTCTCCGAAATCTTCCCTGAAATGAGGATGGCTAAGGAATCATGCCATGGATTATGATGTTGACATACCAAGCATACCCCCATGTGCCTCATGACATCATCCTTGAGATCCTTGTAGGAGAATCTCTCTTTGATATGCTGACGAGCCCTAAAATGGCCATTTTTTCCAACCTAAGGTACATCATGTGTGGTCCTAAATATCTTTGACTCTTCTTGATGTGACCATACATCCTGCCAATTGACCTCATAGTCCTCATCAAAATCCTTTGTCCTACTCTACTCCTGGTCCTCATCCTATTGAGACTCTGAACCTATATCCATCTATAGAATATCCTCTATCTCGTGACTGAGGATGCTCTCCATCACATCCAAGGTCTCATTTGACTGCCTTGAACAACTCTCCCCTATCTTGTTGCATATAATGAAATATCTCTCATATGATGGTCTCTTCCTAACAACTCTCCATGTCTCATGCAACTGAATATCTCCCCCTATGTTGTTGCATATACTGGAAGTATCGGGGAAGGCTAACATAAATAATTGCAACTGTATGTAGGACTAGGGAGTGTCAAATGAATTGGTCGATCCCAAATGCTTGATCAAGAACTCATCCTCAGGAACCCATGGCGAATAATCTCCTATACTCCTCACTAATCTCAAACCATCGGGTACAACAATAAGTAAATCCAAAAACTTATGGTCAATCACACTCCCTCCATCATCACTCATATGATTGTTTCTACTGAGAAGATGATGTCCCATATCAATGTGTTGTTGTAAGGGAAATGAATCTCCATGCTCCACTAAATATGTCTCCTCCCTGCACTCTAATGCATCCCGCTGGATCCCACTATACACCTCTACATGCCTCTGTGAACTACCTCTCATCACTGTATTCCCCTGTATAATCATGCAATATCTTATATCCTCCTGCATCATCATGTATCATGGGTGTACAACTCGGTCAAAATCTACATGGATGTCAACCAATTTTGGAACCCAAATGGAAGTGGCCTCATTACCTCCCCTGGCTCTAAAATCCCCATGTGTATGTGTATGAACAATTGTCTCATAACCCCTCATGAATGGTGGTCCTTGTGACACATGAACATCCTCACATGCCTTCAGATCACATCTCTCCATAATCATTAGTGATCCTGGGTACTCATGCTCCTCCATCGATTGGTTCTCCTCTACCAAATCACCAACATCCTCTAGTGATGTAGTTGAAATATATATATGACTCTATGTTGAGATAGATGTAATGGATCCTTGAATAGTATCCTCAAGGAGCTCCTCTAATATGGAATTTGATTATTGAAAGGTTGTTTTTTCACCTTCCAATAATCCTTGTGTGCTTACCATCTCATGAGTGAGTCGTTCCACCTTAGTCCCCTTCTCCCTCAGGGCCCTATGATACATCTCGCCAACCTCCAAAAGGTAATCTATATCCATAAGTAACTACTAAAGATCCATCCTCATCAGAGTCACTCTCTCCCTGAGTGTCTCAAAGTCATCAAGGGAAAAATCACCATCTAAACTATCATGTTTCATTGACGCCCTCCAACAATACTCTGCCACCAATGCGTATGTATCATCAATGTTTCCATGATCATGTCCTCTCTGAATCTCAGTTGTCCTGGCAAGTGTTTTGAATCATGATCACTCTCCTCTTGAGGTGATGCCTCATGACTCCCACTACTAATGTCAACAGTGGAATCCCCATCAACACACTCCTCAAGATATAAGGCATTGTCTTGTCCACCATCCGCTATGCTACTAAACCCTCATATATTCCACTGTACATAATCACCTACATATACCTCCATCTGAATTGCCCTATATCATGTATGTTTAGTTGTATCCTTCTATGCACTCACCCTACTAATATCATCTGCACCTGGATCCCATACAAATGTGTCCCAACATGTGATATGGTCATCCCAACCAACAACGAAATCATTCTTGTCATTGTAGATTGGTCCCAAAAGTAAGTATCTGAATGACATGTCGGTCTCCCCAACCTGATCTATCAATGGAATCCCCAAAAGAGGTGACTCACTCTCCCCATACTGATATGTATGCATATATTAATTTGTCCCTAGGTCATGCCTCTCCCCTTGGGCCTGTAGATCCGTATGTCCCTTGAGTTCAAATACTGCACAAGGCTCCTCTACCACATCTGGAATTCCACTGATATCCTCCTATGTCATGTCTATTATAAGTTTCTGAGAAGGTAAGGATTGTGTCATGCTCAACTCCATCGGAGGAAAATTATCCCCCATGCATGACCTCATACCAACATCCAAAGGTAGGTCATCCAATCTCTGATCTTCCTCATGCCTAGGTGTTTCCCTGGTTGGATCCTCACAAGTATCACTACTATGGTGAAGTGTTGAGTCCTCAACACTATATGATTATGAAACTAAAGAACATGAGTTATCATCCTGACTTTCCAACAATCCATTTAATGCAAAGGATTTCTCGAACTACTCTAATGAGGCATATAAGGTCACATCTTCATATACATCCTCCTCATCACTGTCATAGTGCACCTCAATGTAATGCGCTCTCCCTTTACTCCAGAATCTGTGATCCAGCTCACAAGGATCTTTACAACTGTAGAAAATTCCCTTGCTAGCATATGGTGATGTACCTACCTTAGTGACTTCTTTGGCTCTTATTTCCTCTGCTCTTATTCTCCAAGAATTGACTTCTTCCATATTCTTGGTCCATAATGCAACGAGTTTTGATGGATACAAATTGTTGGAATGTTATTTGAGCCCTGAATGTCTCACTAAGGGATTTATATTCCTCATCAAAATATATGCTCTCCTCTGCAAAATCCATTTCTCCTCTATATCATCAATTTTTATCACAGGCCGACGAAGGAACTTTTCTCTCATACCACTGTAATGTTCCCAAGTGCTTTTGCGTGGAACATATTAAGTTTTTATGTTTTCTAGTTGTGGTATTTTGTCAAATAGTTTGTTGATTTAGTCTTGTTGTGTTGCGTTGGGGTTTAAGATGATGATTTTTGTTGCGTTTCCAACAAGTAAATGATATAGATATAGCAATGACATATACTCAACAATATTTGATACATGTAACACAAGAAATAGTCACAAATACCTTAGATCTGATTTTATTTATCATAGATAGTTAACCTCTATACAATAGTAGAGAATATCTGGATCATAGAGAGAAGAATAATGAGTGTGGTTGATAATGCCTCCAAAGTACAATATAAATATGAATATATAGGATTCCAAAAACCTCCCCAATCTTAATACCAAAGATCTCCAACATCCAACCTTCTCCCTTTCTACAGGTGATGTCTTCTCTAGAAGAAATTCTCCCTCTCTAGTTGTAGCAAGCTAAGAATTCGGCCTCCTTGAAGATGACCACTAATCCATTGAAAATCATTTTCAAAACATAGATTGGGTGATGTAAACTCATTTGGTAAATATCCTATCTATTGGGAGTGATCTCACACTCCAAAACACTAGATACCCTATGAACAATGCACCCTCTTAAAGATAAACACACTCTCCTGGATGATAGAATGGATAGGCTGAAGAATTCTCTCAAATATTGATGCAAGAATGTGTTAGAGTGGTAAAAACCAATACTGGAAGGAGCTCAACTATATATCTTATCTTTCCCCATCCAAATCGAATCTGTCATCTTCAACTGATACACCCAAGCTCGAAAGAAACTCTAGAAATGTGCAATTCCTCCTCTTCCCTTTAGAACTGATACCTGAAGCTGAATAGAAATTGTACTAGAATGGTGAGGGATGAATCTTTCACCTCCTTGGCCAATCTTGAATCAAGAGAAGGAGAATATTTCACTCCCTTGTTGATCTCTAGGTTTTATTCAGTCAAAACCATAAAAACCCCCAAGTACCATGGGCTCTCTAGCTAAGAAGCCATATATCAATATATCAAAAAAACATAATGAGATAATATAATCCGCTATCTCTCTTTTATACCCATGTTCATCTTTTCTTTCCAAGTGAATTTTACTTTACTTTTAATATTACTTCATAAAATCACTTTATTAATTAATTAACCTTTTTTCCTCTAAAAAGTGATTAATTTGTCCTTATGGCTTCTCCAACCACTGAAAGTCACTTTTCATCATCTTAACCTATAGTGCTCTTCCTCCTGATTTTGATGAGCTATTACTCTAAGAGGTTTCTTCAAGTATTATGTCCAAAATGACCTCCTTAGTGAATTTAATTAAAATGTGCTCCATAATAACTCAAAATTATGGAAATCGTCAGAATGCAATGAAACCAAAGACAAACTATGTGGAATGGATTTTGATGATGAAATATGATCAATAAGGTGATTCAGGCCCAATAAAACCCCTCAATATGTCCTATCACCCCCAATTGGATACTTTGATAGGCATCCCAATCTCTAACATAAGTAAGTCCAAAAATGGGGACATTACAAATTTTAATAAGTTTATTACTTCCTTGTTGAAGTAACTTTTTGAAGTTGTAAGCAAGCATGTTTTTGTACAACCCACCTGAAATGGAAAAAGGGGTTATCAAAGAAGTTTGCTTCATAGTTTTTATGGTGTTCTAAAAATAATTCTTCACACTTTTTAAGTCTTACAACTCTTGCATATTACACACTCTTCCATATGGTGAGGAATGAAGAAATATTTACAATACTACACACATTAATTAACTCAACTCTAGAATCTAAAATTGCAATAAATACATGAACTCTCACCACAATGCTTACTTTCTTACAAGTAATGCATAGGAAAATGGATATGTTCAAACTTCAAAACAAACTGGAAGTCCCTATGACATAAAAAGTTGTTGATAAATGGGAAAAATCAATTAGAATTGTTCATCATCGGAAGAATTACAATTTAAACATAATCAATATGGCTTAGGATACAACAAGGTTCATGATAAATTTTTATTCCTATATATTGAAAACATGTTTTCTTTGTAAGTGGAGGTTTTTTTAATGATGATCAGAAGACAGAGCTTGAGGATATTGGTAAGGAATAGGTATAGTGGATTTCTAAGGATGATGATGTTGCTATAAGTATTGCATATTTGTATGATGCTCAATTGGATAATGAACTCATGCAATGAAAACACTGACATCATTTTGGCCATGATGATTCGAAGTGTTTTGATATTCACGCATGTAGTTTTTGTGGGAAGACTAATCACCTCTCAGAAGGTGTCAGAAGAGCAAGAAAATAAGAGGAAACATATTCATTTTGAATGGTTAGGGAACTGGTATTGGAGTTTGGAAGCCAATTTATTGGAGAGATATTATCAACAAGTTTATACACAGGGACAATCATTCTTGAGAGGAGATATTTCTACAGTCGATGGAAATGAATGCTTTTTAGGATTGGATGATACAGGGAATGATCGAGGCCCGCTGGATGTAGTCTTATGATTTGAAGATTGAGTCTTCAGACTCCACTCGAAGACGGTTTTATTACTCTTTTCTACTTTCAAGGGGGGTGTATCTCATTATCTATACTTCTCACTTTTCAGTCGACAATGGGGAAAATACTGTTAATGTCAGACTTCAAGTTTCAAAGTCTAAATTATAGGATTGTAGTTTATGATTGATTATGGATTCAATATTTGGGATTGAAAATGAGTTTATGATGACGGATGATTGAGGATTTTTTTAGGACATGGTGTTTGTTTCTTGATTTGATGATGGATTTGATTGGTTAGTTTGACCTTCATAGGATTTTTTCCGAGACAACTTAGCACTTGGAAGTTTACAATGGATTTTGGATTTTTGATGGATATTGGATGGATGGATGGTTTTCCACATTTTGGAATTCGATGGATTTTGGTCACTTTGTGACTTTGATGGTGGTTCAATAGTTCTACACCTTGATGATGATTCAACATTTTATATTTGTGATAGTACCAACAATTCATTTGGTTTACTACATAGATGATTTTTATGGATACAAGATGGATTTTTGTGGATACAATATTTTTATGGATACAAGGTTTGGATGCCTTTCGACACTTTTTTCTATCAGGTGGATTATTGACAGATTTTTAGTGTGTATATTTCTGAGAGCAGTTTGTGAACTTTTTTGTTCAGTTGATAGTATTTGAACTTTATAGGGATGATCTTCATATCTAGAATAGGTCAATTGTTTCTTCTTCATTTGTGCTTAGCGCATTCATGATTGCCAAGCATTTTTAGGATTTGGGATGTGTAGGACATGTAGCCAATTCATATCTCATCCAGGTTTTCTCTCATTGGTTTTGGGTTCACTTCATTGAACACCTATAGGTTGTCTATCTCATTTGTTACATAGTGAGTGTTCTAAACTTAGTTTCAACATCCACTTTTGGTGATTTTTCGGGAAAATATTCATAGACAGACATGAGATTTCAGACCATGATTTAGAGATTAAAGACTTGGATATGTTATCATCCTTTGCACTAGTTTTTGTTGGTAAGTTGATACATTTGTATGGACTTAATATTAAAGGGGGGTTTGTTGGAAATAATCCTAAGTCCTAACTAAATCATATCAACTAGTTAGTTATGATATGGTTGTGGGGTTGTTACATTGAGTTGTATTATTAATGTACCATTGATGTACATATTATTCGACTTGTATTGGTTCCTTTTACACTCGCCTTCTTTGTCTACTTATTTTGTTAGTTATTTTACTTTCTTGGCTATTTTCTTGATCTATATAGTTATCAGGGTAAGGCCTTGGTTTTACTATCGAAAGTGGATTCCCATATATCTTTGGTAACACATATGTAAATGTGTTGAACCTGCACAAAATAGATCTAGCTAAACAATGATACACACATTTGCAAAGAGAATTGGAAAAATAAGAAGAAAGAGACAAAGAATGGAAAGAATTATCATTAATCGTTGTGAATAATGAATAATTTACACATGATATACTCGGTATAACTCAATGAGTTCAACTTGAGGTGAACCAAGTCGCCATAATGGTGGTCTAGAGTGATCTGGACACACACCAGCAGTTACGGGAGTGATCTGCCACCTATTCTAGTCTCTCAGGCAGTTACAAGAGTGAACTGCCACCTAGTTGAGTTAACTAGTCAACTAGTCTTCAGTTAACTGATTGAACAGGAAGTAGTGAGGAGTTAACTTAGGGAATCAAGGCTAATGCACCAATTTGGTGATGATACCAAGGCAAGGTTGAATTAGCATGGTGATGATCCCAATTTTGCATGGTGATGATCCTAATGCAACACCTAAACTCAACTCAACTAGTCAAACTGAAGTGTGAATTGAAAGAGAATATTCTCCAGGTGGAATATTCTCTCCTAAAATATAGGAGACTAGATAATGACTAATTATGACTAATGAACAAATAAAAACTTTAGGAAAAATAAATCCTAGGTGTGTGTGACATAACTCAAACACCCCCCTTGAACATCACTATGGTGAAAATAAAGATTGGGTCTCGACAACAAGGCCATGTTAGGTACCCAAGTACAAAAGATACACTGAAATTAAAGTGAGGAAAGAGGGAAAACCTCATGGGAAACCCCCCCCCCCCCTCAAGGTACAATGTATGTAAAAAGAAGAACTACAGTTGCTAGGAAATTGTGTCCTTCAATCCAATACGACCTCGCAGAGAATGGAATTTATGCTCAGTGAAGGTTTTGGTGAAAATGTTTGCCATCTGTTCTATTGAAGGACGGAACTGTAAGTCGATGATCCCCTTGTGTACTAAGTCCCGGATGTAGTGCATGTGGATATCGATGTGCTTCTTCCGCTTCCTCTGAACTGGATCTCTGCTGAACTTCAGAGTGCTCTGGTTGTCACACCAGATGATGATCGACCGATGAAACTGAATGCCAAAATTAGTGAGAAAATGTTGTTACCACATAGACTGAATGGTTATGTTAACTACCCCTTTGTACTCGGCCTCGGCTGAAAATAGAGCAATGGCAGCTTGCTTCTTGCTCGACCAAGAGATAGGCCCAGAACCAAGACTAAGTGAGTAACCAGATGTGTACTTGCGATTGTTGGACACACCTACCACACTTAGAGGGGGGGTGAATGAGTGTGGGGCTCTTTTTCCCAAAACTTCCCTCTTGCACAAAAACTCATCAATTAGCATTCAACATTTATTCATTATCCATTGTTTTCATTTATAACCAGATATATGTGAGCACATATCAGCAACATATATCAACGATATATCATCAACAAGTCATCACCACAATGAACACAAAGAACACAAGATGTATGTACAATTTTCTTTTTATTACGGACTACAATCCTTAGGGTTTATCAACAACAACTGAATAGAGTACAACTCTACAAGAGCACCATCTCTATATGAAAGATTGAGCTTGCATTCTCAGCACCAACTGAGATGAGGCAACAATCCTCAACAGATATCAATCTGTACCATAAACAAGAGCATCAACCATGCACCAACTTGTGCCAAACAACCTGTAATCAACCTGTACCATAAACAAGTGCATCCAAC
>ML784189.1:109553-128819 GCA_009831015.1 Picea engelmannii | reverse complement strand
TATCAACCAGTGGAGTCTCCCCGCCATCCTCAAGTTTGACTCCTGATAGGAAAGGAGTTGGAGTAGACTTGCAGTTTGTCATGTGAAATCTCTCAAGGAGATCTCGTGCATACTTGGCTTGAGATAGTTTGATGCCTGATGCATCCTGACTGATCTCAATTCCGAGGAAGAAGTGTAGCGGGCCCATGTCCGTCATCAAAAACTTGTCATGAAGAATCCTCTGGACTGTAGCTATCTCTTAAGTCGAGAAACCGGTGATCAACAAATCATCGACATACAGAACTAAAAGTAGAAGTGAATCAGTCGTCCTGAGAATGTATACGTTCGGGTCTGATTTACAATGTACAAAGTTCTGTGACAACAGGTAGGAGTACATATTGGCATACCATACCCTCGGAGCCTGCTTGAGGCCATAAAGTGGCTTCTTCAGTTGACAGACCAAAGATGAGTCCTGCATAAATCCCTGGGGCTGCTCCATGTAGATCTCCTCAGAGAGATTACCGTGAAGAAATGCATTATTCACGTCCATCTGATGGACTTCCCATCCCTTGGCTGCCGCAATGGAAAGTGCCAATCGTATGGAATCCATCTTCACTATAGGAGTGAAGGTTTCATCATAGTCAATACCATGAACCTGTTGAAAGCCTTTGGTGACAAGCCTAGCTTTGTATCTGTTGATCTGTCCATCTGCTGCACTCTTGGTCCTATAGACCCATATGCATCTGACAAGTTTCCTCCTAGAAGGAAGGGGAACCAGATCCCAAGTCTGGTTCTCGAGGAGGGAGTTGTACTCCTCCTACATGGAAGATTCCCAAAAGGGATTTCCAGCAGCCTCGCCATAAGATTGTGGATCTGAAGACTGAACTAAGAAAAGATATCTGGAAGGCAATGGTTTAGTGGCAGTGAGTGAAATAGGAGGCTCCTTGAAATCAGATCGAGTCCTCCTAGTATCGACTGGATCACCAATGAGATCCCTTGCATCCTGAAGAGTAGTTTGTGCCCACTTAGGCCTGTGCTCTGGCTCTACAACTGCATCTGGATGCTCTGACTCTGCATATGACTGTACTGAACCTGAATCTGAATCATCTGAGTCCTCTGAATTAGAACTCTCATCTAAAGAAGAGTCATCATGTGCATGCTCATCATCTCAGACAGGTGGAAGAGTGAAGGTTTCTGCATGCGACTACTAAGGTACATGGAAGACACTTTCCCTGAATTGGACACTACGCTCAATGATGAGTTGGTCTGAGGAAAGATCAATAAGCTGATGTTCCTTCACACTGTTGGGGTATCAAACAAAAATGCACTCAGTGCTCTGTGGATCAAGTGCCTTCCTCTTTTCAGAGGGAATCTGGGCCCATGCACGTGAACCAAAAATGCGAAAGTCGGCCACTTCCGGTTTGAGGCCGCTCCAAGCCTCGTAGGGGGTCTTATCCTTGAAAGATCTACGAGGAGATCTATTTTGGATGTATGTTGCAAAGTTAAGTGCTTCGGCCCATAGTCTCTATGGTAGTGACTTTGCATGCAACATGCAAGATGCCATCTCCTTTAGAGATTTGTTTTTCTACTCAGCAACTTCGTTTTGCTGCGAAGTGTAGGGAACTGTATGCTGCAACTGAATCCCTGCCTCATCGAAAAGATTATGAATCTCATGATTCACATACTCTCCCTCGTTATCAGTTCAGAGGACTTTGATCTTCTTTCCGAACTGTGTCTTAACCAAAGCTTTGAAATCTTTGAGGTATTGAAAGACCTCAAATTTTTTCCTGAGAAAGTAGATCTAAGTAAAGCATGAGAAATCATCAACAAAAATGAGAACAAACTTTGCTTTGTTGATCGATGGATGCGGAAAAGGACCCATGAGGTCACTATGGATCATATCTAAAGGTGCGGAAGCTTGCTGAGACTTTCCTTTGTTGAATTTCTCTTGAGGGTGTTTCCCGAGAACACATCCATCACATACTCCCTTGGAGAAATGGATGTCTAGTAGACCATCAACCAATCTGTGCTTGCTAAGCTGTTGCATGTATTTGAAATTCAAATGTCCAAACCTTTCATGCCATATCCTACTACTTTCATCAGCATGAGTAAGTAGTAAAGCAGAATCAGGTTCAATGAATTCATAAAATGTATACAATCTAGACTGATGATTTACCTCATCGATAGCAACCCTGGAGTTGGTTTGCATGTCGTATATGTCCACGAAATTTGGTTTGAAAACGACTTTCTTTTCGGTGCCAGAATTTTTCATCTGATACACAGAGAGAAGGTTGACAGAAAGCTTGGGAACATGCAACATGTTCTTGAAGCTTCCGTTGGTGAGTTCAATCCTTCCTTTGTTGGTGACTTCGACAGAAGAGTTGTCCCCCATCAGAATAGGAGGACCTTTGCATGAATCCAAAGAAGAATGGATTGCTTCTGAGGCAGCCATGTGATTTGATGCTCCTGAATCTACGATCCAAGCATTGGGAGAGGAGTTGATTGCAATCAAGGCATGGATAAAATTGCCTTTCTTGGAATTCAAATCTTCTAGCTTCTTCTTCTTTGCACCCTCAGGGATGTGATCTCCAATGTTGTTTTGCTGAAGTATCTGAGACATCAGATCTATTTGTTTTTTCATGCATGCAGATTCCGAATGGAATCCTTTGTGACAGTATGTGCATTTCTCTCATTTTCTTCCCTTTTCTCGTTTGGATCCGGAGGCATCAATGAAGAGTTTTGTGTACCCTTCCTTCTTCGTATGTGCATGATATTTCCACTTATCTTTATCTTTAGATTTCTGATATTTGTGGTTGCCATCATGCATAGTGAGTGCATGCGCTCTTGGGCCTTTGATTGCACCCATGTTGATGAGCTTGGTTTGCTCTTGTGTCACGGATTTGATAAAGTCCTCAAGAGAACGCATCTTCCAGGTGGCTCCAAAGGTGAATCTGATAGTATGGAATGTGGATACAAATACAGAGAATTCAAGACCAATCTTGGAGAGAATGGTGAGAACCATTTGTTTCTCCTCCTTCGATTTATCAACCCTGCAAGCTTTGAGTTGTGACAATAAATCCTTTAATTTTGTAAAGAAATCTTGGATATTCTCGAAGATTTTTGGATCCAATGTGAGTAGATCCACCTTTAGAATGTGTCCCCTCATCTCATCCTATTTACCAAATATCCCTTCCAATATGGTCAAAGCTTCATTGGGAGTCTTACAGGAAGATATATGAAAAAGGAGATCGGGAGAAATAAGACTGCAAATTATTCCGAGTGCCTCATCCATGCGATTTAAGTACTTGGATTTTTCTATGGTAGATGTCGGCTCTGTATCTATATTCATGGTTAACCTATACAACCCTCTGGATTGGAGATGTATGGCTATTTTCTCCTTCCATGCAAAATAGTTGTAAGGTGTAAGAATGAATTCTTTTTGGAATTCCATCTTTTCGTTGTCTTCAATCTTTTGTACCTGCAAAACATTTTGGTGTAGATTTTTCTTAGCAATCCATCGGCTCTGATACCATGTAAATGTATTGAACCTACACATAATAGATCTAGCTAAACAATGATACACACATTTTCAAAGAGAATTGGAAAAAGAAGAAGAAGGAGAGAAAGAATGGAAAGAATTATCATTAACCGTTGTGAATAATGAATAATTTACACATGATATACTCTGTATAACTCAATGAGTTCGACTTGAGGTGAACCAAGTCACCATATTGGTTCTCTAGAGTGATMTGGACACACACCAACAGTTAYGGGAGTGAACTRCCACCTATTCTAGTCTCTCAGGCAGTTACGGGAGTGAACTGCCACCTAGTTGAGTTAACTAGTCAACTAGTCTTCARTTAACTGACTGAACAGGAAGTAGTGAGGAGTTAACTCAGGGAATCAAGGCTAATGCACCACTTTGGTGATGATACCAAGGCAAGGTCGAATTAGCATGGTGATGATCCCAATTTTGCATGGTGATGATCCTAATGCAACATCTAAACTCAACTCAACTAGTCAAACTGAAGTGTGAACTGAAAGAGAATATTCTCCAGGTGGAATATTCTCTCCTAAAATACAGGAGACTGGATAATGACTAATTATGACTAATGAACAAATAAAAACCTTAGGAAAAAGAAATCCTAGGTGTGTGTGAAGTAACTCCAACAACATATAGGTATCTTGGTGATACCAAATGCTAGTTTCTCATTTTGTTGGAATTTTAACCCTAAGTTTCGTCCTACCCCTAGTGTCCTTACTAGTGCTGGGGGAAGTTATGTCTCTTGGGCCATCAATTTCCCTTGGGGTAGCTATATCTATGTGGGAACCAATGTCCCCAAGGAAAATTATGTGTCTATGGGAATCAATGTCCCTGAGGGAAATTGTTTGGGTGGATCATTACTGTCATACTGTGGACTGGTCCAAATGGTCTGTCAATCAAGTAAACAAGAATTCTGGATGGTAGGTCTCAATTAGACCTACTCTCGTTTGGTTTAGTGTTTCCGTCAAGTATGTGAGCCTCCTTGTTGCTCAGAATTAAAAGAAGAAAAGGAGGAAAGACAACAAGATTTCCCCCCAATAGTTCTAATTAATCCTACGTCTAATCTAAATGAAAACAAACTAATATAATCCTAACTACTTCTAACCTATCCCGGGATCAAAACTAAAAGAATGATTACAATGAGAAATAATATCATCGAAACTATAAATAATTCATGTATGCTAAAAAAAAATGATGACAACAACGCTACAAATAGATGTACAATTAGTTATACAATGCATCCACAACATTAATTATGTATTCATAAGGAAACATGTGACAACATGAGCATATAGAATAGAGTGAAGAAATAGTTCATGCAACAAAATTCTATGCTACTCAGAAGATAAATGAATAAAGAATAGTCTCATATATATATATATATATATATATATATATATATTCATCAAAGACACAAATTTTCGAAATGTCTCTTACTCTTTGTTCATTAAAAAATAAGAATACTTTCTATCATTTACAAAGGGAAAACGTCTCATTTTACATTTTACTTTTGTTCCTCATCTTACATTTTGAATTTATTTCATATTGTCAAAAGTGAATTCATGGGGATTACAAATTGAATTTGGAGAGTCTCCTGAGTGGTTATTTTCTCCCCTAGGTAGCTCATAAATGACATTCATTTCCAAATATTAGTATCTCTGCATGTTGGCGTTGTTTTCTATTCCTTGAGATATTCTGGAAATTTATGGTGTTTGCCTAATGATTAATATCTTCTGATATTCTTCTCCTATATATTAGATTTCCATTGAGTTATTTATAGTTTGATTTCATTGCATGTAGCTTGAGATATGATTGTTGGAGCATAACATAGCCCGTTATTCAACTAAATTCGGGTTCATTCTTTATTTTTCATTTTTAGACAATTTCCACTTAGTATCTGCCAAAGGTTGTTATCCCATCCTATTCGTCTCTCTTCTAGATTTATGACGAGCCATTTTGGGCCCTATTTCATTTCTCGTAAGTGGAGATATGATTGTTTGAAGTCTGCACATTCATTTATGTCTCGAAATCCATGGTCTACTATTTTCTGCATTTTCTTTATGTCCTTTGTCAGTTTTATGGCTTGAATACCTCTACCAATGCATTCCTTTGTCCGGTACCTTCCCAACGAGGTATCATGGGCTCAATTCTGACACCTACCACCCAAGTTATGCTCATTTTAAAAATGTCACTCAACAATCATTTATTATACATGTGGGTAAATCTGGGTCATTGATCATTAACCTGTAACCAGAAATCCCACAAGCATAAGAGAGTTCAACACTTAGTGATTTAAATGCTTTTAAAACCAATACATAGTTTGAATAAAAACTTGAGCAGATATAGAACCTATGGCTTGTAATATAATTTTAACTAATTTCCCTCCTTAAAATTAGAGAAATTGAAAAAAATAAAATTAATTACATTAACCTACATTAATTATAAGTAATAAACAAAATTAATAAAATTAACCATAATCTACATAAAAATTAAAATTAAAATAATAAAATTTTCCTAATGAAAATAATTTAATGAAATTACCCACCACCTAGGTAAAATAAAGATTATAAAATAAAAAATAAAATTAAAATTTAAAATTAATAAACAAAATAAAAACAAAAATATAAATATAAAAAACAAAAATAAAATAAAATAAATAAAAATTAAAAATAATAAATAATCCCCCACCAAAATGAACATAATCCAAAGTCTTGACCCTAAGCCTTCCTCATAATCTTCAACATACACAAAAATAAAATAAAATATAAAAACAATAAATAAAAATATAAAAAACAAAAATAAAATAAAATAAAATAAATAAAAATTAAAAATAATAAATAATCCCCCAACCAAAATGGACATAGTCCAAAGTCTTCACCCTAAGCCTTCCTCATAGTCTTCAACATACACAAAACTCCCCATACAATATTCCCCAATTCCCACCAAGTCTTTGTCATCGTTGAAAGATGGGTGCAATACCATTCTCATGGACTCACCTCACTCTAATAGCTTAGCTCCCGACGACACTCGAGTGGTGGCTCACTCCCGACTACGACTACCTAATAAGCTTAAGCTCGATGGGTATAAAAAATAATATTAAAATAATATATTTCCCCATGGGTGCATGCTCTCCCAAATATTAAAATAACCCCTCAAAAAGTATTAAAATAATGCAACGTCAATGCATTTCTTCAAGAACTTCAAGAAAATATAGTAAAATAATGTTCCAAAAATATTTAAATATGAATGGTCATCGTCAGGGTTGAAGTAAACTTTGGTAAAGTGCGTTCGGGTGGGTCACTCTGATGATTGCTAAGGCCTTATGGATAATGAAGAATATTAAAGTTATATATTTCCTCCTTGTGTGCACACATTCTCATCATCTTAAAATAATATTAAGTAACACTGCTTTACAGGTACATATTCTTCAATAAATAAATAAATAAATATATATATATATATATATATATATATATATATATATATATATATTGCATGGTCATTTTCAAAAGGTGAGAGTGGTAATTCTTGTTAAAAGGTAAAAGCCGATAATGAAGGCTTCCATAATAATTGTTAATATTAAAGTAATGCATCCCCTCTCTTAGGCTCATCTTCCACCCAACATATTGTGGTTTGAATGGTCATCGTCAAGTTTTTTGGTAATGGACGTGAAGTCTAGGTAAATTCCTCTATGGTAATTCTTCATTGACGAACACCTCGTGAGCTCTTCTCTGAGCTAGGTCGGAGACCATGGAAAAAAATTATATTATAATATTTTATGTTAAGGTTTTAAGGGCTTTGGAATTTTTTTTTTATATAGGTAATACAATTCTCATGTCATTCAGGAGGGGAGGAGCGAATTTCTAGAATATAAGAAGGTCTTCCTAAAAATAAAGGTGTTCTTTAATTATTGATTTCTCATGGGAATTGTTATAAAACACATGTAAAGGTCAATGGGGATGGATCTAGAATGTTACTTTAGATTTTAGTGGGTGAAGGAAAAATCAAATTAAAAATTAAATTAAAACTAAATCGAAAGAAGAAAAATATAATGGGTATGTACAAGTTAGGGTTTAGGGGGAAAAGGAAAAAATGAAATTAAAATGAAAATGAAAAAAAGAAGAAAATTCAATTTGTTTTTCTTTTGAGTTTTATGTTTATATATATAAGAAAAAATGATGTACATGTTACAACATAGGTTTTGGTTAAAACAAACTAGGTAACCAATGGTTTGTTTATTTAACATAAATGATTTATCTACGTTAAAAAGTATTTATCCCATGTAAAATAAATATTTAATGTGAATTAATTTTCCCCTAATTAAAAGCAAATACCTAAACTGATTCTAGGGAGAAACCACGAGAAATACCATGTGGTTTCGCGAAACCATAGAAAAATGAACAAAAATAATTACAAAAATAAATAAAATTAAAATTAAAATAAATAAAAATAGAAATAAAAAAAATATATATATATACAAAAATATGAACAAAAAAAATAGATTGAGAAATTTGGATAAATTACAGAAGTCAAGACTCCATGCCCCTCATGGTTCTACTAGTTAGGGTTCTGCACCTAGGGGCCAAAATTAGGAATACGCCATGTAAGGTAGGTTTTAAGAAACCAAACATGATTGTTAGGTAGCTAGAGAGGTAGTGTGGGACCATAATAATAATAGTGGAGGCCATTCAATGTAAAGTGGACTAGGTCCACCATAGTATTAAATAAGGCTCACTATGGTAGTAAGATATAATAAATGTAAGAGAGATTCTTAGAAGGTTTTGCTTCTAGAATATTCCTCCTCTAGAATGTTCTTAGGTGGTTGGTAGTACTATATAAAGGGGTTCAAGTAATGTAATGAGATATGAAGATAATTATTGTATTTGGAGTGGTATTTCAATAGGAGGTTCCCCCCTCGAAGAGGTAAGTGAACAAGAGAGGGTCTCTTCCATAATAGGATCCATTGTATGATTTTTACCTACCTCAAGGGTTTTTAGATTAATATGAGTGGTTTTTCTATATTGCTCTCTGAATCTATTAAGGTATTTTTGTATGAAGGTATATGGTTCTCAAGGAGATTTTTCATATTGTTATTCTACATCTATTGAGGTGTTTTTGTATTCACATATTTGGAACTTAACAACTAGTATTATAACACTTTCCTTGATAGGAATTGTGGGCAAATTTGTTTTTCTGTTTTTTCATGTTCTTTTTAGGAGAAGAAAAAGAGGGTCACGACATTCTGGATGATTTCTGCATATTTTTGTGCAAAATTTGCATAAAATAGTTGTAGATCTGAGTTCCTCTTAGAAAAACACCCAATTTAAAAAAAAAAAAAACATCTAAAACAGAGTCTGCTAAGTGAAGTTATCGTCATTCTAATATCTGTAATTTTTCAGGTTTTTCCGTTGATCCGAGAGGATCTCCACACATGGGAAAGACTTCTACTTTTCTCTCCATGTCAAGTTGAAGGTGATTTGCAGAGTGGTGAAGATGGTGAACTTGTATGTTTTGAGTTTTATTTTCTCATGTGTTTTATTAATGCTTCGTGAGAAAAGGGTCTCATGCATTCTTTTATGATTTTATGAGATGCTCATGCATTTAATTATGCTTTATGAGATTTTGGGAAAAAATCATACATTATTATTCACTTTTGATGTAAAATGATTAATACTTGTGAGGGAAATTAGACTCATGTATTTATCATTAAATTATAATTTTGGAAATTGGTTTTTATGTGAGAAACCACCTCACACCAATTTGCCATTATTCTCAATTATAGGTTGAGAGAATCAAGGACATGGATGAAGAATGTTTGAGTAGTTTTGAGACTTTTCCCTTTATGTGCTTTAAGATAGTTTGAGATCCTATATTCATGGATCTTGTTTTTCCTTTTTTGTAATTAGATCCTATTATTGTGGATCTAGGAATTAATGCTCTTTTTAAGAGAAAGTGAGGCAAAATTATATAATTCCTTATGTGACCCCTTTGAAAGGGGGAGAGTAATGAAGAACGAATGAGTGGAGTTAGAGAGCCATAGTGCTACTACTCCTAAGCATAAAGAGACTTATTCATGTAAGGAAGTATCATTTTTGATGTATGGAGAGATATGAGTGTGAGTAGTCTTCTTGAATCCTCATTGAAGGAGGAGGCATGTCTTATGTAATCACTTATGAGAAAGGTCCTAGCATCTTTTGAAGAAGGAATGAAAACGACTTGTATTCCACTTGAAGCAGGTCCAGAGACGTATCCTAGAAGGGGTGAACTCCGTTACCAACATTGGTTGTCTCTCTCTTGTCTTTTCATGTGCTTTATTCCATTTGAGTTCATGTATGTTATGTAAAATCATGGCTAATCATGGACTCATATGCCCTTTAATCCTTATGAAATTAATTCGTCAAAAAATGATTCTTGATTGAAAACTTGTGTAGAGTAAGTACTCACCCATTTTTGGATCAAGTGGTATCAGAGCAGGCTGGTTTCTTTGCAGGATGGGAAAAGGAGTGAAGAAAGCATAAATACTTCAAGAATTAGAAGAGATAAATCATAGCATTCAACTTGAAAATGCAGAGTTGAGGAGACTTTTGTAGGTTGCAGAAGAAGAGACGCATGAGCTTCAAGAGAGATCTCAGCTTCATGGGAAGTCCTCAACGGAATTATTGAAGAATTGCAAATCGAATTGCAAACCAAGGATGATCTCTTGGCTAAGTTGCAGCATGGTAAACGAATGGAAGATAAAGAGCCTTCTATTGTGGATGCACAAGCTCAAACCGAGGTATATGATCTTTCTTCATGTTCAATGTTTCCTCAGTATGAAACTAATGTGGACATGAAGCTCCTCACGAAGATGGGATATAGAGGAGGTGGACTTGGAATTCATGGCCAAGGATTCATTCAACCATTAGAGGTGATACAAAGACCACAATTTGCAGGTTTGGGATATGGTTAAGAGGAGATTGGAGAGTGTTCAAATTCCATTGAACCAAGAGCCACTCCAAAAACCATTTTTACATTACTGGGTTCCAAGAGAGGAGGCAAATCATTTAGTCCTAGTCCTCGTTAGATATACAACAAGGATAAGACTGGAAGGTATAAGGGTCATGTTCATTCAAATTCTTTCTTTGATTTTAAGAAGCATGATTCCTGCAAAATGCACTCTTGCACTCAACCTTCTAACCATGATGTAGCCAAAAATCACAAGAATAAAACTTGGGTAAAGAAGGAGCACGTCCAATGGACGTGGGACAAAGAAAAGGGAACCTCTTTCATGTCCTCATGAAAAGGAGATTCTGTTAAAGGAGAAGCGAAGGAACTATTGCACTCATTGTGAGATGAGTGGCCATTGGATTGGAAAATGATGGAAATTTCATCCTCAGCTTCGCCCAAAACATGGCAAGAGAGTCGTACAAGATCCTGCAAAGAACAAGGAAGAAGATGAAGGAGTTAGTCCAACGACAATAATCCCAGAAGCAATTCTTCAAAAAGATAAGCTATTGAAGGAGCATCTGTTTGAATGACTTAGTAAGAAATGGATAGCATATTTGGAAAACTTAATGGGATTACATTGGTCTCAGCTCCCACATGTTCATGTTCAATGATCTTACAGTTCTGGCAATTGTCACAACTTTATTATTGTACAAGTGCACAACTTTCTTAATGTTTCATTTTTTTTTACTACGTTGAATGCACAAAAAAAACTTGTCTCTAAAAATGTGACTGGTTGATTTCTTCATTGGTAAGTCTTCTGACAACAATGATGGAGTTCTTATGGATCATGGGGAGTGTTGCACTTACCTTTTGAATATGATTGATGGTTTTTCTATAGAAAATACATGCCAAAGATTGAGAGAAACGATCAATAATAACTCTCTTCGAGCATACGGGAGCTTGGTATCTCTAGAACACATCAAAGAAATCTATGTGCAAAATATTGGATAAGAATCCATCATTTGATTATATACATCAGAAATTTTGTTTTCTCTATCATGATTTGCAGAATGAATGCAGAAACAGAGCCTGGGAGACAATTGAAGAGAGATTGAGGGGCTCATTTACCTCAATGAATGATATGATGAAAAGGATAATATTGTGTGAGGAGCATATGCCAATGCGTTGGCACCATTGGATCCAACGAGCTGAGATATCTCCCATCAAATATCACTGAAGGAGATTCTGTGGGAATGTCATCATCCAAATCACCATGAGGAGATGTGAGTCTAGGTCACGATTGAGTGGAGATGTCAGTATTCAAGATTCACCCTTGCCACCAGGATAGAGTCATCGATTTGACTGACACTCTAGACATGTTTGGGTTCAACATTCACATGTTTGGGTTCAACATGCGTCTACACTCTAGACAATAGTGGTGAAGATCGTGATGATTATGGGAACTAGCCAACACTCATGTGCAAGAAACTAGTCTGGAACTCATTTGCATAATGGCGGGAGTAATCACACCCTCTACATAATCTGAAATGATTCATTTGACAGAATGAGTTAATGGATTCACAAATTTGGCAAAAGTGCAACATATCGATTTATTGAGCATTATGAGGACTACGCTTTTGATGACTCTAGTGGATGACAACCTCCAGTTTACCCATGTCTATCGATGAATATGGGATTTCGTACAATTATCTGCTCATGCTATTCGAGGCCCTCAGCTCTCTTGTCCTTTCTGGTAGCAGTGTGAGAATAATTCCATAGTGGGCTCCCGACGTGCGCTAGATTTTGATTTGGGGTACATAATTTCAGCGGTTGCAGAGAATTATTCCGCTAATTTGGTACAAGAATGAAGCCAACGTGGGTGGGACTGGCGCTTTTGTTGATCATCTTCCTGCACTGTGCAAATGCGTTCAACATCACGAAGATCCTTGCCACATGTCCATATTATAGAAAGTTTAATCACTATCTCTCGCTGACAAGGCTGGCAGATGATATTAACGTCAGGAAGATGATCACGGTCCTCATGGTGAGGAATGCTCTTATGAACACGATAAAAGGCTTGGATCGGGACACCATAAAGCGCTCATTGAGTCTGCATATGTTTCTCAACTACTTCGATGCCAAGCGGATCCACCACATCAATAACCACACAACGTTGACAACCATGTTGTTCCAGACAATCAGGATGGCGCTAGGCAACAATGGGTTCATCAACATCATGAATATCAAGGGAAACAAGTTCGCCTTCGGCCTGATGATAGTGAGAAGAAATGGTAGAGCCACAACTAAAGGTATATATATATATATATTTGATGGTGGTTGAATGATAGGGTTCTTATTTATTACCATTTTCATTATTATAATGGGTGTCACATCATATTTTTATGATGCAAGCTATTAAAATCCCATTTTGGATAATGGTTGCCACATGCCTAAGTAAGATTGAGGACAATCAAAGAAGTTTTATTTATGCAAATATTTTTGTAGTTGGGGTTTTTCACCACTAGTGCACATATTATTGCACATTTTTGTAATGGGTAAATGGGACCATAGAAGTTTCCCCTTTGTGCATATTTTGGCATCAGGTTTGGCAAAATAATCACCTTGAAACTTGATGTAAAAGTATTGTAATGAGTTTGAAAATCATAGAGTTTCCCGACTATGCGACATTTTGGCACTATCTATAGTGGAATTTGGATTTGGAGATAATAGAGTTTACCTTTTATGTAAAACTAATGATTGTGAATCATTGTAATGGATTTTTAGACACTCTTATGTGAGGAGAGTGAGAGGCATTATTTTTTTGCCTTAAGCCTTAAGTGGCTTGATTTTGTAATCATTATGTAAACAATTGATTGAGGCGATTTTCCTAAGCCATTTTGGTGCTTCATTGTAAACTTGACCAAAGAGTGTATTTATAAACTCTTGGTAAGCAAGGTACTCCAAAGATTGAAGTACAGGTCATCAACTATAGGTTGAAAGTTTATGCATATGTGGGCTTTGCATTTTGAGCTCCGAAGAACAGAGGTGAAGGAGACAAGGGATGTGGGTTTTTCCAAACATTTTCTTTGCAGCGGTTACAAGTGTTGGCATTTCATTCTAATTCCAAAGTATGTATGTGAAGGAGTCTTGAAGGAATGTGCCTTTACACATTTTCATAAAGATACAGTTGATACTTTTGGAGACCAAAAGTTTCTTTTGTGGGGAGGCGTGATCCGGGAGGATCTCCACACATGGGAAAGACTTCTACTTTTCTCGCCATGTCAAGTTGAAGTTGATTTGCAGAGTGGTGAAGATGGTGAACTTATATGTTTTGAGTTTTATTTTCTCATGTGTTTTATTAATGTTTTGTGAGAAAAGAGTCTCATGCATTCTTTTATGATTTTATGAGATGCTCATGCATTTAATTGTGATTTATGAGCTTTTGGGAAAAACTCATACATTATTATTCACTTTTGATGTAAAATGATTAATATTTGTGAGGGAAATTAAACTCACACATTTATCATTAAATTATAATTTTGGAATTTGGTTTTTATGTGAGAAACCACCTCACACCAATTTGTCATTGTTCTCAATTATAGGTGGAGAGAATCAAGGACATGGATGAAGCATCTTTACGTAGTTTTGAGACTTTTCCCTTTATGTGCTTGAAGATAGTTTGAGATCCTACATTCATGGATCTTGTTTTTCCTCTTTTGTAATTAGATCCTATTATTGTGGATCTAGGAATTAATGTTGTTTTTAAGAGAGAGTGATGAAAAAATATATAATGCCTTATGCGATCCCTTTAAAAGGGGGAGAGTAATGAAGAATGAATGAGTGGAGTTAGAGAGCCATAGTGCTACTACTCCTAAGCATAAAGAGACTTATTCATGTAAGGAATTATCCTTCTTGATGTATGGAGAGATATGAGTGTGAGTAGTCTTCTTGAATCCTCATTGAAGGAGAAGACATATCTTATGTAATTGCTTATGAGAAAGGTCCCAACATCTTTTGAATAAAGAATGAAAACGATCTGTATTCCAATTGAAGTGGGTTCAGAGACGTAGCCCAGGAGGGGTGAACTCCATTACCAACATTGGTTGTCTCTCTCTTGTCTTTTCATCTGCTTTATTCCATTTGAGTTCATGTATGTTATGTATTATTGTTTAAAATCATGGCTAATCATGGACTCATATGCCATTTAATACTTATGCAACTAATTCGTCAAAAAAAGATTCTCGATTGAAAACTTGTGTAGAGTAAGTACTTGCCCATTTTCGGATCATCCGCGAATGTACGCACGATTTTTTTGATATCTATAGCACATGTAGCCTAATTTTCCCCCAAAAATTACATATTTGAGTTTCTATCACAAATTCACGCAAATGAAAAAATCAAATCGTATGAATTGGAGTTCCAGAAGTGAATATATCGTTGATTTAAAATCAACCATTTTGGGGCATCTTTTGTGATGACGACAGGACTGCAGAGTTCGTAACTTTTCACAAGGTGCCAAGATTGCTACCATATTAGTTCCATTGGATAGAGGATTTTCAAATATTTCTTCTGGACTATTATATGAGGTTGTTTTGATAGAAATGTGATGCACTCTAGCCTCTGCAAAATTTCTAATGTCCCTAAAACCTATCTGTGATATAATAAGGGAATACCATCAGATTTATCCCACCATTCTGACAGATTTTGTTTGAGAAGGAATTGCTTGGCATGATTTCGAGCATGATTGTGATTCTTGGTACTCTTCTCTTTCAAGGAAGGAGATACAAGAGAGATATAATAGGGATATCATTAGCATTTACATCTCGGAAGCATATAATCCAGAAATATATGCTTGGTATGATTACGAGGACGATTGTGACGATTGGTATATGGATAGTTTTCATTTTTGAGATAACCACCGCTTTTGTATTTTATTTGAGGATTCTACTCCACCTTCTGTAGGGAACATCAATGTGGCAAACCAAGAGCTAGTTATTATTACCAGTATCCAGTCTTCATATGTAAAATGGTATTGTTCCTTCCAGATTCAACTTTGATCGTTTCCAACTATGTGGTTCAATACCTGCATATTTGGATCCACATGACCAATGTCGATATTTGGAGCATCATTTTCAGTTGCCTATGGTGTTTCAATATACTCCACGGGGAGTTCACATGAGCACTTGGACATGGGACCTATGTTCACAATGGTGGTTGGACTAATTCAACATGGTGTCTTACATTCCTACATGGAACCACGGTTCTCCATCCTACTTCTTCATTATGGTCCACACTTATCCATGGGACCTTGGTATATGGTTATACACCTTCACAGCAAGCATTGAGGACAACACTTTCATAATCTGAGGGATGAAATGTTAGGTAGTGGGGGGCTTATAGGGCCATAGTGATAATGGTGGAGGCCATTCAATTTAAAGTGGAATAGGTCCACTATAGTATTAAATAAGGCCCACTATGGTAGTTAGATATAATAAATGTAAGAGGAATTCTTAGAAGGTTTCATTTCTAGAAGATTCCTCCTATAGAATGTTCTCAGGTGGTTGGTAGAAATATATAAAGGGGTTCAAGTAATGTAATGGGATGTGAAGATAATTATTGTATTAGGAGAAGTAGCTCAATAGGAGGTTTCCCCCTCGAAGAGGAAAGTGAACAGGAGAGGATCCCTTCCATAATGGGATCCATTGTATGGTGTTTCCCTCCCTCAAGGATTTCTATTATAATAAAGGAGATTTTTCATATTTTTCTTGTATATATATTGAGGTGATTTTGTATTCAGATATTTGGAACTTAGCAGGTAGGCCACAAAGGGTTTCATTTATCATAAGTGGCCATTATTGGAAAACAAAATTGTTATAATTGACACATTCTGACGTGTTTGGGAAAGTAAATATTAAGTAAATAGGAGGATCCTCATACTTCATCACCTTTATAGATGATGCATCTAGGAAGGTTTGGGCCTATCCTATGAAAAACAAAGGTGAGGTACTCAAGATATTCAGAGGTTTCATGTTGATGTTGAAAGAGAAACTAATAAATTGTTCAAGTGTTTGAGGACATATAACAACAAAGAATACTAGTCCAACAAATTTAGATAGTATTGTAAGAGGTTTGACAAAAAGCATGAGAAGATTGTCCCTCTTACTCCTCAATATAATGGTACTATAGAAAGAATGAATCACACTGTCATGGCGAAAGTAAGCACTATGTTGTCAAATTCTAGATTGGAAAAACGTTTTTGGGAAGAAGAGATAAAGACAAATTGTTGTACCTCATAAATTGATGTCCTACTCAACTTTGGATAGTGGCTTTCCCAAAGAAGTTTAGATCGGTAAAAAGGTGAATTATTCTCACCTAAAAATATTTGGATGCGAAGAAATTATATTTATTCCCAAATAGAATGGAGCTAAGTTAGATGTTGAATCCATGAAGTGTATTTTTATAGGATATGTGGATGGTGATTTTGGTTAACGATTATCGGATCTAATTAAAAATAAAGTTATTAGAAGCATGGATGTCATATTTAATGAGTTAGAGATGTTTAATAAGTATGCAAGTAATATGTAGGTCAAGAAAGTTGTTGATTATGAGATGTAATTAAAAATAAAGTTATTAGAAGCATGGATGTCATATTTAATGAGTTAGAGATGTTTAAGAAGTATAAGGGTAATATGTAGGTCAATAAATTTGTTGATAGGTTTGTTGAACATCAATTAGATATTTCATTGTTGTAAGAGAATGGGCAACATATTCAAGAACAATTTGAACAACAAATGGAGGATCATGAAAAACAACAAGAAGAAATTTCACAACAACCACTACAAGAAGTCCAACCTGAAAATACACCACCACAATTGGCTTGCATGTCTACTAGGCCTCACAATCCTTTAGAAAGGTATCCTCCCTGATATTATATTTTATCAACTAATGAAGGTCAACTTGACTGTTTTCAAGAGGCTTGTAAAGTCGAGAACAAGAAAAAATGGAAGAAACAAATGGAGAAACAAATGGGGTCCTTGTTGGAAAATGAAACTTGGGAGTTGGTACATATTCCAAAAGAAAAAATATCCCTACAAAAAAAATGGGCGTACATGACTAAGCATGAGAGAGATGGGAAAAATGAAAGATACAAGACAAGGCTAGTGGTGAAATAATTTGCTCAAAAGGAAGGTATTGATTTTACTGAAATATTTTCACCTCTTGTTAACATGTCATCCATTATAATTATTCTTGGTATTATCATTGATTTATATTTGGAGTGTGAGTGATTCAGGTGGATATTTGTGGCCACCCACCTTTTCCAACTGGTGCAAAATAGTTTTTTGGCAATTTTGGTAATTTACTATTTTTAGCAGTTTTTCACTTCCGGAGTCCTTTTGAGGCCCTAAATGATGTTTTTTGGGAAAATAGGGAGAAATATCGAAGTTCCTTCGACATTTCTCCTAAAATGAATCTCCTCGATGATACCTTTCCAATGGGCTATCATACGCCTAAAACAAAGATCGTTACGACCTCGGGAAGTTGATGTACTAACTTACCCAAACAGGGCCCACATGACTTTTGGCGCTTCATCTCCTAGGGTTAGGTTTTTGGATGTCTAGGGTTTTGGGCATTCCTGTTTATTGTAAAAAGGCCTTCAGAGCCTCATTGTAATCATCTTCTTGTGAATGAGTTCAACCGTCACATCTCTTTTCAGAGATAAGCCGCCACCATTCCAACAAGCTTGTTTCCGCTGCATTTTACAGTTTCAGCTTATTTCCTTATTGAATAGAAAACCAGTTTTACTATATCTCTGTTATTTTGTGTTAAGCACCTGTTAATAATCTGTAGTCATTTTGTTCTGCTCATAAAATCTGAATCATTGGTATCAGAGTGGTCTGCTCCTTGTTGTCTTAATGCATGTCCCCAATGAAGTCGGAGTATGTAACGATCTGCCTCGTTATGACAACCATTCTAATAACAGGTGCATTTTTTTTTTTTTTGTGGTAGTGTGTGCACGCGTGTAGAAGTAACAACACGCTAACTGTGTGACGCCCTGGCCAACCAACAAGACGCGACCACGATATTCATCACAAGAAGACTAAAGGCACACGACGAGTAGCTGCATCAATAAATGACCATAGGCATAAGGTGCACAACGCAAACATTTAGCGACAAAGTAAAACTGACCACAATCAAGTATAACAAAATAAGAAGAACTATTACGCCCCTTACAGAAGGCGCGTGACTAAAGGGCTCCGACAATGAAACCCAAGTTCAACATTGTTTAAATGAACAACCACCTTAATTTACTAACTCGGAGTAATTTATTGTACGTAAGTCAAGGTTATTGCACCATATTTGTTATTAACAACAATAAACACTACGATATCACTGTCACGAAATATTAACCATCTTTCATTTATCTCACATTTCCCRACCATGATATTACAACTTCAATACCTCTTATAGACTACAACTACCGAAATTTTAATGACCTTACAAGATAAAAACATTTCATTAAACAAGAGGGGCTCTCCATGCGATGTCAAATGATCATAAATTTTAATGATAATGCCATAAAATAACATCATATTTATACGTAACATCTTAATTGATAATTACAATATAGAATGGCAATATACAGAATAACCATATTTCAGTAACTATGGCTATGATTTCATTCCCTTTTTCTAGCACCATCATTACCTTTGCCTTATAATGCAAATGACATTACCCTAAACAAAATTATCGTTACTTTTATATTATGAGAAAATGCATACAAATATCAATAAACTATATTCCTATTTCTAGCACTA
>ML784189.1:50400-65134 GCA_009831015.1 Picea engelmannii | reverse complement strand
CTGATACCCATCAGTTTTATATGCCACGATAATAAATTGGGGTGGTCGAATGGGTGCTGACCCAAGAGAATATCGCTTTAACTCATAAACTAGGCCAGGCATGCACGAGTAGGTGAGGTCTTGACCTAACTTCGGTCAGGAAGTTGAGTTTAAAATGAGTAGAGGGAAGACTTAGTGAGAATGGTGGATAAGACTGCTATGGGAATCAGGCCTTCCAGTAGCTTGGAGAAGAAAAACAAGACCCTGAAATGTGTTGAGACGACACAGTCACAACAACACAGTGATCAAACCTACATCATAGTACTACCATAACAGCTCAACTGGATCCTCCAATTCCAAGCTACTCAGTGTAAGAGGGAGAAGATAACACAGAAAACTACTTAAAACTAGTGATAATATTGCTATTATCA
Organism: Picea engelmannii; assembly: GCA_009831015.1. NCBI lineage: Eukaryota > Viridiplantae > Streptophyta > Pinopsida > Pinales > Pinaceae > Picea > Picea engelmannii. The sequence continues at coordinate 64,724 of ML784189.1, read as the reverse complement.
AAATACATCACAACAACAAAAATACCCTCGACTGGATCCTCCAATTCCGAGTGTTTTAACACAATCGTTTACAAAGATATGAAAAGAAGTTGACTTTCATTAAGAAATAAGTGTCAAATACAGATACATAACCAGAGAAACCAGTGCTTCATTAAAACTTTACAATACGGGAGCCTAGCTCAACCATCAACCCTTTACAAATTATCAAAAATGAGTATTTATACTCAATACAAAAATCACAGGAGCATAGTGACAAGCTGCATTAAAGGCATTGTGTCTACATGCTTCCTAATAGACTAGGCATGCATCTTCCTGTCAGAAACGGGCCTTGTCAGACATAAGTGTGTTTCAGGAAGGTTCCATGGCCGAGTTTACCTGCTTACAGTCATTTCTGGGTTTTCCATTTATGGTGGAAATGGTGTTCAACTATCTCCTACCAACCTTAATAACTGCTTCATTGGAATCTGGAAGACCCAAGTCAGTTTTGCCTCTATAGAACGTGTCAGCCTTATCATTCGTTGTCTGGATCTGAGCTGGATGCTTAAGGGGAAGTTTGATGACAGACGTGGTTGCAGACAAAGTGATGGACGCACTCGGTATGGAGCAACGGACGTGAGATGGCTAGGTGGACAGTTGTGAATGGACGAGGGAACTGAGGATAACGTGGGGACCACATAAGTGGAAGTTGAGGTGAAATGGGATGGAGGCAATGTGGAGAAAGGGGGCACAGGTGGCAGAAGATGAGAAAGGGAGGAGGTACTGACGGGTCAGTGAGTGGAAGATAGATGGAGGGAGCAGAAGCGATGAGAGGAGGCCACTTGTTGGCCCAGGATAGGGCACTATGTGCACATGCACATATCGGGGCTGCGAAAATTGGTTTGGAACCTCCCCGCTTTTGGGCCCGATGTGTGTCTTTGGCCGACACGTAGCTCCTTCATAAACCATGGTTGTTTTCCCCGGCCTTCCCTGCCTTTTTTATCGTGTGCGTATGTTGAGGCCTCGATGTGGCTCTCGACCATTGATCTGGGGTGCTTAGCTCTTGACTGCCCAGATTTTCACGCATCTTATCATGTCACACCAAAACATCACATCGCACCTCCGACTTAGGATATAAGACGAATGTGGGTTTTTTGCCCGCTTTATTTAATTATTTCGCCAAAGAGCCAACTTCTGAGGAAAACACACCCACCCCGCCCCCCCCCTTTGCAAATAAATGTGATAACACTCACTACAAACCTACCCTTAAAATTGCACTTAGATATGAGTTTTTATGCTCCAATTTGACCAAAACAATATTTTGGCTCCATAATTGTATCTTTTTTCTTTCTGTTACACCATTATATTGTTGAGATGGTAAATTGGTTGATTTGGCACTAGTGTCCACCCATTGATCTCTACATTTTTGAATTTCTATATTGCACTACTCAGAAAATAGGGAGGGGGGGGCATATTTCTCTTGTTGTGTATCACATGTAATTTGTTTCGTCATGTGATACACAAATTTTATTTCATTTTTCGATGTGTTTCATAAGAAATGTTTTTCGATACAACATATCGCATCTTCCTAAAAATATGTATCGCATGTGAAACGTTTTCTTTGTGCAATGTATTTCATGGATGGAAAAACATTTCCCTCAAGAATGCTTTCATCACATGATAATTTTCTTCTTCGTGTGACATATCACATGGACACAAAAATATTTTCCACACAATATTTCTTTATTGTATGATGATTTTCTTATTCATGTGATATATCACACAAACTAAAAAACATTTTTCGCATGATATGCCTTAGAAAAATTTTCTTCTATGGATTGCTTCAAAAATATTTATTGCACGCTGAAAAACTTACCCTTTTGCGATGTATGACACTGAAATTATTTTTGGTGTGATACATCGTATTGCATCAAAAATTTAATCCGTGCAACACACAAAAATTTCTCAATTTTTTCAAAGGTTTCTAAGTCTCAATGTCTTCCTTGCAAGAAGGAAAAAATTATCTCTCATGGCATTTTTCCCTTAAAAAAACCTCTTCCTTTACGATATATTTCATCAAAATTATTTTTGTGTGATACATCACACCGCAACAAAAATCTTCCTTGTGCAATATGCAAAATATTGCTCAATTTCTCTAAGTATCCAAGTCTATTTTCCTGGAAGGTAATGTTGTGTTGCACAAATAATATTTTCATGCAATACACACTATATTACATGAAATTTATTTTCATGCAATACACAAAGATTTCCCAAGCTTTCCTTAGAAATGTAAGTCTTTCATTACTTAGTCATTTTCAAAACAATTGAACACGTGGTTGTCATGGAAACTACAAACTTGACGTTCTAAGCCAAGTTCAACCACTTAACTACCAAATTGACCTTGGCTCCCATCGATTTGGCCTTCCCTTGCACCGAATAACCTCAACACAACTCAAAATTTGGGGATTTTGACCCCTAATTTGTGTGTTGAACGTAGTCGATTTTCACTCAAATCCCTTGCATGACTTCCACGGATCTGGAAATTTTGGCCTCAAGGGACCAAATCCACCAATTGAGTTCATACGTTCAACATACCCATGTCAATATTTTGCCAAAATATGCCCAGAATTTGGGGATTTTGCCAATCCAATGCATATTGAAACTTTGTTACAATAAATTTGTCGAATCTAGATTGGTTTGTGACCCATATAGGTCTAGTGTTGAAACCTTCACTCTGATACCAAGTTGTATTGTAATCATTACCAAACCAAAATTACATACTTCGATACCATTTAAAAATGAATGTGTGCAGCATGACATACATGCTCGAGCAACTATAAAAAAAAAAATTAAAATTGCAAATATAGATAATTTAAAGATACACAACATTAAAAAACAAACAAAACATAGAATGAAATTCAAAAATTAAATGTGTCATTAAAAAAATAATTAACATAGTGGTTATAACACTTATCTTTATAAATATTTACATCACTGACTAGGGTTCCATTTTCTTTTTGAAAGAAAAGTGAACAAATTCACGAGTTCAATGTTTGTTAATTAACTTAGATATCAAAATTACACTAAATGATAGTTAAGAAAATTAAGTTATCACAAAGTTACATCAAAATACATCGAACCCTTAAATTTGTTTTTCAACAATGTTCATCCATAAGAGCTCCACTTGTATGTTTAGTGCAATGGCCCCATTTTGCTTTTAAAAAAAAAAAAAAACATTTTAAAGTTTTGTCACAATTATTTTTCTTCAAATTACGTGATAGTCCATACAAGGTTGGACTTCTATTTAAGGTGCACAACTGGAAGATATAATAAAACCATGACCATGCCCACACTTAGGTTTACCTCATTGTTCGACACGTCTCCTTTACTAAAATTGATAGGAGGAGATAAGAAAACCATGATCATGCCCACACTTAGATTTACCTCGTCGTTCTAGGTCTCTCCTTTACTAAAATGGACAAGCCAAAGCTTAGTGTACATAAGAAACGTGATTTAATGTGATTTATAAATACATAAATGTGTCGAATGTGCTAAAGGAAGTTTACCTCTTTTGTTTAAAGATACGCTTCATCCACACTAAAAAATGAAACTTACCTGGGTTGGATGAAAACAATTTAATGAGAAAGAATGGATGTTTTTATGCATTGTTATCCATTTATACATAATAGTTCAATGATGTTTTGCATAAACATATCATTACCCAAAAACTTGTCAAATCTTTTGTAAAAAGATTTTTTGTCCATGACATAATAAATGGTGCGATGGAGAGTATGGATTGTTACAACAATGTCCAAAAATCCACTCGATGCTTAATTTTGGTCATATTTTGGTCATAGCATGCATCCAATAAGGAATGAAGTGTCATATACATCATATTTTTAATGTTGCTATGATAACATTAAACATATTTTCCAATATATTTAACATGTCTGAAGACCATCAATTTGTGCCAATACTTTTTCTAGTGGGAAGATCAATTCAATTATTGATATTTAATGTTATCAACCAAAACCACCTCCTTCTAGTTAGTAACTTCAATGTTATCAACCACAACTACCTTCTTAGTTGGTAACTTCAATGTTATCAACTACAACCACCTTCTATTGATAATTTTTTAAATGACTTTTGAAACTAGTTTTAAACTTCAATTTTCTTTGTTTTTTTCTTATTGTAATGACGTTTTGAAACTTATTTCAAATTTTTTTTTACATATTTCTATTAAGTTGGAAAATCGTGTCTTGCTAATGAAGTTGGCTCTCATCAATGACGAGAATAAAAAAAAAAACTTGGCTTGATTTGATGTTCAAAATGCCCCATGATGGGCATTTTTCCTATAAAATTCTAACCCTGGATTCAACTCAGACTTAAGCTTGTTGGGATCACTTCCCAACAAGCTTAAGTTTGAGTTGAATCCAGGGTTAGAATTTTATAGGAAAAATGCCCATCATGGGGCATTTTGAACATCAAATCAATGCAAGTTTTTTTTTATTCTCGTCATTGATGAGAGCCAACTTCATTAGCAAGACATGATTCAACAACTTAATAGAAATATGTAATTTTGTGTTTGAAATAAGTTTCAAAACGTCATTACGATAAGCAAAAAACAAAGAAAATTGAAGTTTGAAACTAGTTTCAAAAGTCATTTAAAAAATTATCAATAGAAGGTGGTTGTGGTTGATACCATTGATGCCAATAAATTATTGGCATCAAACTTATTTCTTGGAAAGTGATACGAACAAACTTAAGTCTGAGTTGAATCCAGGGTTAGAATTTGATAGGAAAAATGCCCATCATGGGCATTTTGTGGAAATAATGGAGGGCACATGATTTTCTGATTTGACTCTTAATTCTAGTTCTTTCACTTTTGAAGTAAGTTAATCTTACAATATATGAAATTTTTTCTGACACAAATTTGAACAGGATTTTGTTTAAATGAAAACATGACTAACTAGGATCATTCACTAGCTTAATCTCCATACATAGAGAACATAACAAAAATAAAATAAATATAACTAACAAGAACACAAAATCTATGTATTGTTATTTAATTACAAAGTGATCACTTGTATTTATAACAAACGAGGAGAGGCATAGATCGTAATGTGCTCAGATGCCAACCAACATAGATCCATTTTAACTCTGGATCTATCATGCATTGAGAGGGATCAAATCCTTCAAGGTGTAAACCTTTCCTAAAGTTTTTTCAATATAATTTTTTTTCACCTCGAGGGACTTGATCCCTCTCATGGCATGATAAATTAGGAGTTAAGATGGATATAACCTGATTCTTTATGTGTGAGTGTGTGTGATCCAGGATATTTTCATCAAAGTGACTTATAAAGAATTGTATTAAATGAGCATAAATTAAAATGCACCATTAAAGAAGGAAAAGATCAATAATGAAGAGACATAAACATCATATCTAAACACAAAAACTTGATAACAGAGTCTGTCCTTGGTGTAATATGTCTCTAGGTCCTGCTCTCAAATGGGTAGGCCTTTTTATTAACTCAGCAAATGAATTTGGCAAAACACATAAGTAAACCTCATTCTCGAATTAAGTTGTAGAAGCTTTGATCAGATCATAAAACAAACAACACCATTGAATTCATGGCATCAAATTACCCAAAAGTAACTATCTCCACGCCTTAATCTGACTCTGGCACTCCCAGGCCCTTGAGAAATCTTGTCTCTATTTCCGTGTCTTCTCCCTGCATTTAATTCTCTAAATTGTGTCTCGATTTTTGTGCCCGATCATACCGTCACGCCCCCCCTCTCCTTTGTCTGTGGGTAGACTCAGTTTATAAACAAAAAGTGGGGTGGAATACACAATGTAGTCCATTGGCCCAACGGTGGCAGATGATATAGTTAAGGCATTTGTATAGGGGGAGGTCTCGGGGTCAAACCCTCGGGCCTCTGCTTTTGGGTTATAGTTATAACGTATACATTTATGTGGAATGGAACTTCGCCAACTTTGGAGTGTGGTTTATATTTGTCAAAGTGTACCATTTGGCCGCCAGATTTGGTGGGCCTGCCTTTTTTTTATTTTTGAAATTCGGTTTTTGGGCCCTCATTGGCCATTTTCCCATTGCCACATGGCAACCCATGACTGGGCCATGTGGAAACCAACCATTGGGCCACTCCAAACATCTACACAATCACCTTCCACATAATATTTCCACGTGAGCCTGCCACATAATCATATGGTATGCCATGTGGCTATAGGAAATGCCACCTGACACTTTTTCATCGGTCCACAGACTGACCTGAAAATGAAAAAAATGAGTGACACGTGGCACCCTCTGGTGCTTCCATGTCACCATGCTGATGTCCGCATGACACATGTCACCTTCTACATGTACCATGTACACTGTATGGATTTTGATGTCATTCGTACTAATGCTAACGTCAACAGTACTGATGTTGACTCATCCCATGTTGACTGGGCTAGGTTGACCAAAACTTTGACCGTGAATATATTTCGATCCGTAACTATGTTTGACGAGTCGTTTATGTCGTTGGAAATATTGCGACGCACTCTTCGTGATGATTCTAATTTCACTGAGTTTTGAGGACTTTGAATTTTTTCCCTTTCTCTTTCTACTAAGGCCATTTTGAGCTTCTTGAGTTGCTTTTGTGAATTCTGAGTTGTCCTTAGTCTTCTCTGGATCCTTTTTGGATTACACCTTCCCATTGAGAGCTTTTTGGACCACCAAAATATTTCATCAATCAACAGATAAGTGAGGGAAGAGTTCCCTCACCTTGTCCTTCTCAATCCACTTTTCCTTTCTTGGATGTGTTCCCTTTAAGCCTACTCGAAGATAATCAACATCACCCCTGCGTGAAGTCCTCATCCTTCTGTCTAGGATGATATCTTCCTTTAACTCATCCAAGTACTCAGGAGAAAACTCATCAACTGAAGGTATTGAAACTTCCTCATCATGATCCAGGATCATGGGAGGCTAAAAAGGTTTCAAGTTCTTACATTTACAACTGAGTAGATCTGCATATAAGGTGGAATATCCAGAGGAAAATCATTGGTACCACTTTTCTCCAAAATAGTGAAGGGTACATAACGGATGGGCTTCAGTTTCTTTCCTTCACCCTTGAATATTTCCTTGCTGATGTGGAGCCATACATGGTCTCCAACTTGGAACTGATGATCAACCCTGTGTTTGTCACGCCGAGCTTTACATTATTCTTGACGTTTCTCCAATTTTTCCCTAACTTCTTGGTGTACCTGCTGGAACCTCTAGATGAACTTACGGGCTCTGTCTTCATTTCTTTCTTTATTTGAATCGACATCTCTCCCATACATCAATTCCAAAGGAAATTTAGGTAAATACCCAAAACATGTCTCAAAAGGAGAACACTGAGTGGAGGAATGTAAGGATCGATTGTAAGCATGTTGTACATAGGGTATTTGTTCATCCCATAACTTGGGATGCTTGTTGTGGTAGCGTCGAAGAAAAATTACCATTGTTCGGTTAACAAAGTATGTCTATCCTTCGGTCTGTGGATGGAAAGCACTACTCCTCTTCAACTTGGTGTCCACCATCCTCCACAATCTTTTCCAAAAATCCCTAAGGAATTGAGTATCTCGATCCGAGATAATGGATGTGGGTAACCTAAAGTGAACCGAAACATACTGAAAGACGAGATTAGCAGTATTCTCATCAATGATATGCTTTTTACATGGCATTAAGATACACATCTTGTTGAACCTATCCAATACAACATACAAATAGTCATGACCCCTTTTCAAGATTGGCAAACCAACTACAAAATCCATGGAGATACTTTCCCATGGATGGGATGGAACAAGCAGTGGTGAGTATAGCCCTAGTTTTCTATTAGTGGGCTTACAAGTATAACACATCACACACCCCTTTACATATTTAGTTACAATTTCTTTCATCTGAGGCCGGTAAAAAAACCTTTCCAAATGAGCCATAGTTTTTCCTACCCCAAAACTCCCAGACACAAGAGAAGTATGAGCTTCTTTTATTACATGGACTCGTTCACTTGTAAGAATACATAACTTTCCAAGATGGTAGAGTAGGTTTCCCTGCAGACAATAGTTCTCTATATGTGCACCATGGGTTAGCTTCTCATATACTTCTTTAAAATATTCATCAATGGCATATTGTTCCACATAACTATCATGAGATAAAGAAGCATTCTTCATAATAATAGAAGCAACAATAGGAGGTCTAGAAATCATTTCAACTACCTTGTTACTCATACCCTTTTTGTACTTGATTACCAAATGAAATTGTTGTAGAAAACCCATCCATCTGTAATGTCGAGATTGTTTCATTTTGGTTTGTGCTTGGAGATACTGTAAGGGTTGATGATCTGTATGTATGATTTTTTCCTTTCCTAACAAGTAGTGCTTCCATTTCTTTACGATTTGAACTAATGCATACAACTCTTTATCATATGTAGGATAGTTAACAACAACTTGGTTAAAATTTTTAGCGTGGTAAAAAATAGGCTTACAATATTGCATCAATACTGCACCCATGGCATATCCACTAGAATCTATCTCGATCTCGAAGGGATGTTGAAGACTTAGCAGTGCTAATACTAGTGCGGTACTGATATTTTCCGTCAAAGTGTCGAAATCTTTGTGTTGCTTTCCTGCCCAGTAAAAAGTGTTCTTCACACTGGTTAAGACATCCAAAGGAGCTGCTATAAAGGAGAAGTTTGAAATGAATCTCCTCCAATATAGGAATGCACCTAAGAAGCTTCGTATCTTGGTTAAACTTTTGGGCTCATGCCAAATTAAAATTACATCAATATTGGAAGGATCAATTTTTAATTGTCCTCCTCCTAAAATATGACCTAAGTACACAAGTGCAGTCTTGCCAAATTCACATTTGGAAAATTTTACATACAACTTTTCCCTTTGCAAAGTACCCAATACCTTCTTTACATGCCTTACATGTTCATCCCAAGTCCCATAAATATAATAATTTTGTCTAAATATGTTATATTTCAGATATAAAAAAGTATGCAGAACATAAATAAATAGCTAGAAATGGCAGATGAACAACAATATAACTAGAACAACACCACAATATTACCAAAACAATACCAGAAAAACACCAAAAAGAGCACTTGATTACTGAGAGAAATCTTCACTTGCCTCTTCGAGGGGGCAACCTCCAGTAGAGTAGAGCTCTATTACAATAATATCCAAGACAAAATTTCTCATACCCTCGACTCCTATTTATACTAAATGTGTCTATCAAAATACCCATCTAGAGGAAGATCCTTCTAGAAGCAGAAGCTTCTATTAGGTCTTCTTACATTGGAATTATTCTTCCTTATGGCTAGGCCTGATTAATATTGACCTTTATTACACGGAAAAAAATTATTCTACCTATGTGAGGGGTTAGGTCCCTAACATGTCCTCCCCCTTAAAAATAACCTTGTCCTCAAGGCTTGAGATGGGGAAATTGCTGCAGAATGGTAGTTGGTTCTCAAGTGGCATATGTTGGAGTTGTATCTTTCCACTCGACTAACACTTCCTTGATGGTTCGCTGACGCAGTCGATGCTAATGCTAGTCCAAAATTGCTTGTGGTTGTATCCAAATGAAGCCTTCTTCATCCAACTCAGGAAGGTTGGTTTGAGTTTTTCACTTAGTTCCAATCACCTTCTTTAAGAAGGAAACATGAAAAACAATATGGAGCTTAGAATAACTGGGCAAAGCTAACTGATAGGCCACCTGTCCCACACACTTGAGAATGGTATAAGGACCATAAAATTTGGGTGCCATTTTCTAACAATGGTCAGCCTTGAGGGAAGTTTGCTTGTAAGGTTGCAATCGAGGAAACACATGATCCCCTTCTGCAAATTGACATTTAGAGCAACCTTGATCTGTTTGTTGCTTCATATGATTTTGGGCCATGACCAAATTCTCTTTGAGGGTACGGAGATTAGCCTCTCTAACTGTAAGAATTTGGTCAACCACCTGGACCTTCGAGACACCTGGAAAATATGAGAGAAATGAAGGTGGGTTTTTTCTATAAACCGCTTCAAAATGAGTCATGCACGTAGTTGTATGGTACAAAGTCTTGTACCACCATTCAACTAGTAGGAACCATTGAGCCCATTGATTCTTCCTTTCCAATGCAAAACACCTCAAATATGTTTGCAAACATTTGTTGACAACTTTAGTTTGACCATCAGTCTGGGAATGATAAGTTGTGCTAAGATGAAATTGTGTGCCTTGTAGCTTGAATAGTTCTTGCCAAAAATTGCTGGTGAAAGTTGGGTCGCGATTAGAAACAATAGAATGTGGCATGCCATGAAGGTTGAAGACCTGATCCATGAAAATTTGAGCCATAGTATATGTTTTAAATGGGTGTTAAAGAGCACAACAATGAGAATACTTGGAAAGACAATCAAATACCACCATGATGACTGATTTATTTCTCGATTTAGGTAAGCCTACAATAAAATCCATAGAGATATCCCGCCAAATAATAGGTGGAATCGAAAGCGGTTGTAGTGTGCCAGGAGATTTGATTGTTTCTCCCTTATTGCATTGACACACATCACATTCGGCCACAAAATTACGAACGTCTTGTTTCATACCCTCCCAGAAAAAATAACGTTTAACTCGGTCATAGGTTTTGGTAAACCTGGAGTGCCCAGTTGTGGGTGTAGCATGAAGCTCAAAAAGTACCATGGATTTAAGTTTTGACTCTTTACTTAAATACAAACAGACTTTGTATTGAATCTCATCATTGAGCCAAGAGTACCCTAGGGAAACTAGAGAATTGGACTACAACTGTTGTATCAGATGCGAACTTTTGGGATCGTGTAGCCATTCTTGGCGAAAAACTTGGAGCCAATCTTGTACAATGAAAGAGAGAGAAAAAAGAGACCCTTCATTTTCATATTTTCTGGAAAGTGCATCAACAACCACATTTTATTTTCCTTTATTTTAAATGATATCATAATCATATCCAAAGTTCTTAGTCACCCATTTTTGTTGCTCAAGGGAGGAAAGGCATTGTTCTAGAAAATACTTGAGGCTTTGATGATCTGTCTTAATTTGGAAGCGATTCCCCAATAGATAAGGGTGCCAAAGAATCATGACATGCAGAATAGCCAACATTTCCTTTTCATAGATTGATTTTCCCAAATTTATCTCGGACAGTTGTTTGTTGGTAAAGGCCAAAGGTCGACCATCTTGCATAAGGACAACGCCAATTACTTTCTCGGAAGCATCACATTCCAATACAAAGGTCTTTGTGAAATCGGGAAGGGCCAGGACTGGAGTGGTGCACATGGCCATCTTCAAGGTTTGAAAATCCTGAGCAGTTGTTGGAGTCCAAGTGAAAGAATTATTTTTAAGCAGTGCAGTGAGAGGTGCCTCAATATTTCCATAATTCTAAACAAACTTGCAATACTAAAATATTAAACCTAGAAATCCCCGCAAGATTTTGAGATTCTTTGGGTGAGGCCAATATTGCATAGCTTCAATCTTTTTAGGATCCACCTCGACGTCATCCTTTCCAACAAGATGACCCAAATAATCGACTTTTGAGGCACCAAAAGCACATTTACATTGTTTGAGGAAACGCTGGTGTTGAGAGAGTATATGGAGAACTCAATCCACATGATCAAGATGGTTTGTCTAGGTTCTTTTGTAGATGAGGATATCATCAAATAAAACTAAGAAAAAATGTCGGAGAAAAGGATGGAAGATATGATTCATGAGGCTCTGGAAAGTGAAGGGAGCATTACACAAGCCAAATGGCATGACGAGAAACTCATAGGGGCCCTCATGAGTTCTAAAGGCAGTCTTAGTAATGTCTGCTTCTTTCATACAGATATGGTGGTAGCCAGAATGAAGATCAAGTTTAGTGAAGAACTGGGCGCCACTTAATTCATCCAAGAGGTCATCAATGACAGGAACGGGAAATTTGTCTTTAATGGTGAGTTTGTTGTGGATGTGGAAGTCAGGACACATGCACCAAGAAACTTATTTCTTAAGGACCATGACCACAAGAGAAGAGTAGGGGCTCGTACTAGGGCGGATAACACCTGCGTTGAGCATTTCTTGAACCATTTTCTCAATTTGAATTTTTTTGGGAAAATGGGTGATGATAGGGATGGATATTGGGAGGAAGGATTCCTGGGATAAGGGGAATGGAATGATCATGAATTCCACAGGAAGGAGGGAATCCCTAGGGAGTGGAAAATACCACTTGATGTTTAGAGAGGATGGATTGGAGGTCCTGTAGTGTACCTTTTTACTACCGAGGCTTTCAAACCTCTTCTAACCAATCTGTACATAGACTTTTACATAACTCATACTGGAAATTTATAACCACATGCATTCAAGCAAAATAATACATTTAACTCAGAGTAAAACATATGAATTACTGCTATATTCAACAAGCATTTATCCTTATCATATTAATTCATATACACAACAGAAAACATGATACATAAATAGCTCAGTCATGCAACATGATCAAAGCATAATTCAGATACTTATCTTTTAACAGCTGTAGAAATCACCAATCAAGTGCAGGCCTTCCACGAACCTCCCAGCCTTAGACCACACTGTTCATCAGCTCAACAGTGGGTCACCCCAGAGCTGGGACCGAGCTCCACCCCAAGGCAAGGAATCCTAGGCTAGGCTGAGGTTACAGGGAAGACAACATAGAAATATCTGGAAGGGTTCTTCCCAAAGATGCCATCTTACGCCCACTACTACCAGACCCTCATTCCCCACATGCCTGTTCCGCCCAGGAGTATACACCTTCACACGCACAGTCCATCGGTGCTAACCTCCCCCTCTGGGTCTTGGCAATAGGCCGGATCAGGAAGTCTCAGAGCCCGTAGCTGGTGCTGGACACTCTCTGGAAGAAAACACTTCCCAACAAACTCTTTCACCTGGAAAGAGTTTCTCGCAGGCCTGACAACCTACCTCTTCCAACATCATCCACCTCCCTCACCTGGAGAGAAGTCATACACAAGCTCAGCATAGGCTTACTCTGGCCAGTATGCCATGCGCAGACAAGCACTGCGTGGCCACAACAGCCAATCGGGAAAACAAACACGGGCTTTCTAACTGGTTCAACAATGGCAGGTCACTTCTTATTTCTCAATCCGACAACACGGGATAGACTCACGCTCGGGTTCCCAAGAACGCGTGACAAACAATCCATGCAGGGTCAACATAGGTTCGAACTGTTCATACAGGAGTTGTACCAGGGTATTTCAGAAGTCCACACAGGATTTTCCGCTTTCAGGGATGAACCAGGGTATTCTTGCAGAGGTCATACTGGTTCCACGCTCAGAGGTTTGGGTCCGAATGGAGAAATATGCCCTCACGTGGTTCATCTTGGCGATTATATTTGCATGCACCAGGGTTGATGCTTGTCACCCTGGGAACTGCATGCGTTCCACCAACACGCATTCCTCCCACCACTTGGGAAATCACGTGTCCTTCCAAAAGGACTTAGGATAAAAACATATGATGCACATATCTTTTTGAAACAATATTAAAATATTATTTCCAGGTTTAAGCCCCTAGGCTTATCCCCTAGGCTCATCACTCATCCCCTTTCCCACCTTCCAGCCCCTAATTCCTTGCCCACTCTGTGGATGCTCAGTCCCCCATCACTCATTCATCGTGGTCGGTCTGCACCTGGCGGTGTTTATATTTTATTGATTATTCTGCATACATACAAGTACAACAGCAGGCTCCCGACCCTCAAACACTTAGGCTTCCTGGCCTAACAAACACATAAGCCTTCCGGCTTATACAAAACTTGGCTCACCAGCCTATAGAGCACATTTAGAATTCATTGCATATATCATGATCTGTAACGGGGCTTGGCCTTGGGGACACTACAATCCCCCTCCCCTTATTTTTGCACTGTCCTCAGTGCAACTTACACTGCCTCTGTGTGTCCTTCAAAATTTTCAAAAAGACGCGGGTACTCTGCCCACATAACTTCTTCATGCTCCCATGTCGCGTCCTCAGGACCGTACCAGGTCCACTAGACCTTTACAAGCTCTATAGCTCAATTCCGGAGCTGTTTGCTTTTCCTGTCCACTTGCAGGACACTTTCTGGTTCCACCTGAATCACATTCCAATCGATTACATGATTAACATCAGGTATATAGATTTCTTAAGTAATGAAATATGAGATACTTTAGGTACAATCGTGGGTGTAGTAATGCAATCATTTATGCAATGTATATGTATGTATATACAAACAAATTCAATAACATTAAAACTGTATACAATATACATATCATATAATAAAATAGAGAATTGTACTTATCTTTT
>ML784189.1:0-11794 GCA_009831015.1 Picea engelmannii | reverse complement strand
CTGCATTTCTTTCAGTCAAGTCTGTATTTTCCTTTTTAATAACTCTTTCTAAGACTTCCATCTCATAGACTTGTTTCAGGAGTTTATTGATTTTCTGAACCTTAGATGCTTTAGGTTTTCTTGAAGAAGCTTTTGCTAATGGTCGATTGTGTTCCTCTAGAGGAGTTGGTGAGGGTAAGTTGGGATAATCTTCTGCAACTTTCTCAGCCTGTTCATCACCTTGTGTCTCTAATAACTCATGTTCTAGCTCTGAGTCACTGTATGGTAAGTTTAAAGGGTTATCTCCTCCAGCAAGGTCCTTGGTTTGCTCACCCTCAAACTGTAACTTTCTTTTGGTTCCTTTTCTTTTAGCAGAGGATGATTCTGTCGGATCTCTTGGTGGTGAGATAGCCTTCCTCTTTCTTAGACTTCTCTTAGGTGTGAGAGACTTCTTAGCAATGGACTTCTTCCCCTTTTCATCCTATTGAAAATTGGTTTGGAACTCATTCCAAAATAGGAAGTAGTTCCAGTCTACTTGTTTCTTCTTCAATGACTCTTTAATAATAAGTGTAATCAAACCCTGGTGTGACAATCTAATGGCCACCTTGGTAGGCTTTGCCTTGACTTGTCTGGCCATTTTGGTGAGAGATTTGTGTAGGTAGAAGGGAAAATTGATGGGAGACCTGCCTATAAAATGATTCAATAACTTGAAGTGATCAAACATGACTCTATTGTACTACCTTCACAGGTGATATAGACAAAGATTGCCTTCAGGAGAGATTGCCACTTAGGTTCCAGATAAGACATTGGTATGTCTTTTTTCCATATAATATCCTTGTGCAAAGGCTGTAGGTAGGATCTAAATTCAATGTTTGAAGGCAAAGTTGATTTGAACCAACAATCCCCTGTTGTAGGGAGACCAGTGAACTCAGCTATGGCTGCCTCATTGACCACAAACTCCTCTTTTCCCATTGTTGTTTCTCTTCCATCATACGAGATAGAAAAGGATTCAAACACCTGTTGGTGGAACTCTGCCAGTTTTTCATAGTATGCATAGACTCCTTCTTGCTTGAAGAACTTGTCCACCTCAGGGTGAGCCTCAAGGTACCAAACTCCATCCAATTAAGCCCTTAGAACTGGCCCTGCTTTCAACATTTAGTAATTGTTGACCTATACCTGTGAATTAGGAAAATCTTCGTGCCAAGGGGACAAAGACTCTATGATTTAGGGTGACAGGGAGTATGACTTAGAGTAAAACAAATGAGACAGGGTGACTCAGAGTTATGATTGCATAGCTCATTCACTAATCGAATCTAAACAACAGACTGACTGAATACAAGCTAAAAATTTCAAGTTTCGGTGAGATGTAAAATTAAATTGAAACAGTATGGGATTTGAACTACCTGATGACTTGAATTGGCTTGATTTGTATGACAATTGACTCGATAACGATCTACTGAACTCGAACTCCACTCGACAATCACCACAAAAAATGGGATTATGGTCTTTGAATATGCATTTCCTTGATGAAATCACGGGCTCAAGACTGTCACAATGACTCTCGGATTCAAATTGATGATTAATGGAATCAAAACAAATATTAAGCAGTGTAATAATGGATCTGTGTCCTCATCAATGGAGATAGTGAGGGTCTATGCGACTAATCATTTCTGTTAGTTGGGAGTCACACATGAGTTTTTGTGTCTCTACCGAGCCTTAATTCTAAAATGACAAATCTAGTTAAAAAAGGACAACGGGGTATCAATCTTCGGATAGATGCAATAATATCATGCATACCTTACCACCTCCATGGAATTTTGGTGGTTATGTCTTCATGATTACGCCAATTGATAGCTAGCTCATGCGAAAGCACAGGCTTTTCATTTTTCCGATGGAACTCTTTTCAGTGGTTAATTGGGTTTTGCTTTTCCCCCCTAACTACCAAGAACTAAGGTTTTCAGTGGTTAATGAGCGCTTCTCAAGCTCGCCTAAACCACTGAAACCTAAGATTCTTTATTTTTCTTGACAAAACCAAATCGAAATTTCTTTCCAAGTTTATTTACAGAAAATAGACTCTCTAACATACCTAAAGAAATTTAGAAATAAATTTTTTGGACCACAATCTATCACCTAAAAAGCAAAATCTCCATAGTGTTATTTGAGGAGATAACACATCTAATGTAGCTTCCAATCAAGAATGAAAGTTAAAGAAATAATAGTTTGAATGGAGGTATACCTGGCTACAGGGGAAAAAGTCTCTTCGTAGTCAATTCCTTCTTTTTGAGTGAAGCCTCTAGCTACAAATCTTTCTTTGAAATTTCCCACACTTCCATCAGCTGCATGTTTGATCTTACAGATCCATTTGGAAGAAACTATTGATTTTTCTTTTGGCCTCAACACAATGTCCCAAACATTGTGCTTCATAATTTACATGTATTCCTCAAGCATGTCATCCTTCCATACTTTTAATTTATATTCTTCTTCAAATGAAGAAGTTTCAACATCACTAATGTTGCTCATCAGTGCAACATAGCCTCCAAACCTATGGGGCCTCTTCCTTTCCCTGAAATTTCATTTGGGAGTAGATATCCTTTATGCTTCCTGCACTATTTCTTTCAGCCACCCTAGATTCCTTTTGGCTAGAGGTTCTTCAAGAGTTATTTCTAACACTTCAGCAAGTTCTAGGGGCTCACTACTTGTCCCTTCATGAGGTTCCTCCCTCTGATCATCTGACTCTTCATTTTTAGAAGAGAGTGAAGCTAGTTGAACTGCTTCTGATTCCTACTGAATCTCTCTGGATTTCTTAAATGTGTCTTCCTCATGGAAAGTCACATCTATGCTTACCTCTATTTGCCTCTGACCTGGTACATAAATCCTATAAGCCTTGGCGATCTCACTATACCCCACAAAAACCCCTTTATTTCCTAAGGGTGCCATCTTTGTCCTCTTTTCCTTATGGACATGAATATATATAGGACAACCAAATATCCTTAGATGCCCTACTTCAGGTTTGATCCCTGAGAATACCTCTTCAAGAGTCTTGTCCTTCAAGATAGCATGTGGACACCTTTTCTGAATATACATGGAAGTGGAGGTATCTTCTTCCCATAAAGAATTTGGAAGATCTTGGTCAAACATCATTGCTTTCACTGCCTCACAAATTGTCCTGTTTTTCCTCTCAACAACTCCATTTTGTTGAGGGTTATATGGCACAGTCAATTGTCTCTTGATTCCTGCTAAATTGTAGAAATCCTCAAACTGGAGAGATTCAAACTCTCCTCCATTGTCTGTTCTAAGGATTATGATGTGTTTCGTTGTGTGCTTTTCAATAAAGGCTTTATACTCTTTGAATTTATCAAATGTGTCACCTTTAGCCTTAAGGAAATATATCCAATATTTTCTTGAGTAATCATCAATAAAAATGACATACTACAAACAACCATTGAGTGAGGGAGATGACATAGGACCACATACATCAGAATGAACCATATCTAAGATGCCCTGAGCTCTGTTGTCACTACTAGGAAATGATTTCTTTATATTTTTACCTAGCATGCATCCCTTACAAATTTCATTTTTACTAAGATAATTAGAGGGCATGCCACATACCATGTTCTGTAGATCTGGAAGAGCTTTGTAATGAATATGTCCAAGTATTATGTGCCACAACTCGTTGGAGCTAGTCACATCATGAGCCAATGCCTGAACTGATTGTCTTGACATGACGTAAAATCATCCACTGCGAGTTCCAATGGGTTATGTTGTACTTAAATGGCTACCTTTAGCCCATAGTAGTTCCTTCTTGTCCTTTAAGATCACCCAATATCCCTTGTCCTCAAGGGTTGCAACTGATAGTAGATTCTTCTTGAGCCCTGGGACATATAATACTTCATCAATATGAAGTCTAGCCCCATATTCCAATTTGAAGGAGATAGAGCCTACTCCCTCTATCTTGTAACATTTCTCATCCCCAAGCTTAGCATGCTCTGCAAAATATTTTGACTCAAAATCTGAGAGCATCTCCTTGTATGTTTTCATGTGCTTTGATGCACCACTATCTACTAACCAAATTTTCAGCCCCGTGAAAACTGAACTGGATAAGGAAGAAACCAAATAATATTCTTTTCTATTTTCTTTTCATTAGAAGGAATTTTCTAATTTCTGTTGGATTCATCATCCTCAACAGTTGAGGCATGATGTTTCCCTTTCCTTGGGTATTTCTTTCTAAACCAACAATCTTTAGTAAAATGAACCAACTTATTACAACTAAATCATTTAATCTTAGATGTATCAATATTCTTTCCTTTGAATGTACCTTTGGTGTTTGTCTTCCTCTAAGATCCTTTCGGGAAAGTGCCTTTCTTCTTTCCCTTGAATCTTGATGCTAAAGTTGAGTGCTCTTTTTCCGTTGGCTCGCTCCTGGTAGTTGTGTGACTCTCCTCCTAGAGGAAATCATGCCATAACCTCTCAAACGTGGGTTGAATCTCTCTCCCACTTACACTAGATAGGAAGGTCTCCCTGGAAGAAGGAAGACCATAAAAAATGGCCTGCACTAAATCATCATTGTCCATTGTCACCCTTGTGACCAAAATATCATCTCTGATCTGGGATATCCTAGAACAGAAAGATGCCACTGATTCATCTTTCTCCATATTCRAAKACTTAAGCTTGTGCTTAAGTATCCTCTTCTGAMTTGGAGCCTATTTCTCATATAGATTCACCAAGGTATCCATATAGTCCTTGGCAGTCATTAATGAAGTCATTGCAGGCATTATACTGTCTTCGACTGAGTCAAATATGATTTTCTTGGCCTTTTCTTGACTCTTCCTAAAGGCCGCTCTTCCTTCATTATTCATGGGTTCCTCCACCATTGTGGTCACTTACTGCTCAAGATCATTCTGCTACAAGATATTTGTTATCTGGAGCTTCCAAAAATTGAAGTTGGTAGCTCCTTCAAGCCTATCCTTGGCCCTGACTGAAATGGAGGATGCCATGGATCTCACATTGGAAACTTAATCAAGATAGCTTGGATATGTGTGTACCTGTTGTTGCACTTCAACACGTTTAACACAACCTAAGCTCCGATACCATGTTAAATTATGAGCTTGATTTCTTATGTGGATTAATTCTTTTATTTTCTTCAACACTTTGATTCCATCTTAATACACTTCAATAATAACAAATCATAACCGAATAGAAATAACTATGTAGATAAGTAAGCATGCAAATCAACAACACATATACCCTGGAGAAACCTTTTACAAGGAGAAAAACCCCAACAAACGATATTCCTTTATTGCATTAATAATGTATGATCACTTACAAATATCCACCATGAATGTTATGCTCTTAAAGAGCTTTCCAAGATGACTCTGACCTGACAAAGACCTAAGAGACCTTGATGAAATAAACCTATGATATGTTGCCTCTACTATTGATATACAACATTGACATGCTATTGATATATGTCTCTGATAGGAAACCTCTATTGATGATATACAACACTAATATGTTTCATTGGTATGCTACCTCTTTATCACTTATATGCTCCTCTATTGCTTCTCCCTTAACCTGCATATAAAAAACTGTGTTGAAGAGAGGGGTCAACCTCTGCTTATATAGGTTGAAGAGGAGAAGAGGAGAGGCTCAAAATAGTAACTTGATTGCATGATTTAATCATAACTCAGCTTCATACTTTAGTTCAAACTAGACTTGAGACTGGTATACTCTAGTTCGAAAATAGAACTAGACTTGAAACTGGTATACTTTAGTTCGAAAATAGAACTAGACTTGAAACTGGTATACTTTAGTTCGAAAATAGAACTAGACTTGAGACTTCAGTTACAACTCAACATTACACTTTAGTTCTAAAATAGAACTAGACTTAAGACTTTAGTTACAAATCAGCATTACACTTTAATTCTAAAATAGAACTAGACTTAAGACTTCAGTTACAACTCAAAATTACACTTTAGTTCTAAAATAGAACTAGACTTAAGACTTCAATTACAACTCAACATTACAAGTTTAGTTCTAAAATTCTCTTCATGGTGGATAATGTTACATGTGCCAATGCACTAGATCAATACATTTATATCATTTACAATATTAGGAATATTGTTTGTTTCTAGCTCATAGGAATTTTATATTCAACCTAACTTATGCTATATGCCTTGACTTTTTCTCATGGCTCACAAGGCTTGACTACGCACACAGAGGTTGTACGTTCCCCCTGAATTTTTCACTAGTCTATCTATGCTCACAGAGGTTGTATGTTTCCCCTGACTTTTGTACTAGTCTGTCTATGCTCACAGAGGTTGTACATTCCCCCTGAATTTTTCATTAGACTTACATAACATCTCATTTGTCCTGAATTTTGGTTTGACTCGCAGAGATTGTATGTTCCCCCTAGCTTTTGTCAATACCTCACAAGACTGGTTGATTCTCCAAATCTCTTTGGCTAGCCTGAGGGTGGCCCATATGGCCTCTCATTGGAGAATGACTGTCGATCCTGCCAAATTTAACACTTTGCACTGTAATTTCACAAAAACTCAACAAGAAGTGCTACAGCTCAGTGCCAATATTTCCACCATCAATCAAAAGATGCATTCCTCCATTGTTGCCTCAATCACGTAACTCAAACAAGAAATCAAACAAGATATTACTACCCATCCTGAATATGTCGCTATGATGATCTACGCCAAGCTGCATATCCCTGCAGATCTTCCCTTATCTGACCCACCTTTGCATACCAAAGGTGAAACTTCCTATCAATCCCATAATTTTTAGCCCCATCACTTTCATCGTGACCTATGCCTTTCACGTGTGGATGTGACCAAATTTGATGGATCAGATCCCACTAGCTAGGTAACTCAAATGGAACATTATTTCTCTTTGTATGGCATTACGAATGAGTTGTCCAAACTCCAGTATGGTTTTCTCCATGTAGATCAAGAACGTTGGTAATGGTGGAAATGGAGAAAAAAGGCCCTCCAAGGGTATGTGGCTTGGACAAACTTTGTGGCAGAGCTTTATGAACACTTTGACACTGCAGCCAATCATTTAGGTCGTTTGACAAAGTTGAAACAATCTAGAACAATGGAAGACTTTATAACTACTTTTGAGAGACTGAATATCCGTACAGAGGGCATGTTTGATGTTTTTTTCCGAGAATGTTTTATCAGTGGCCTCAAGGATGAGATTCATGCTCATGTCCTCATGGATTGGCCTCAGAGTTGGGTGGAAGCTACTAAACGAGACAAGGAGGAACAACAAGTTGTCTCTTCT
The DNA here is from genome assembly GCA_009831015.1 of Picea engelmannii. NCBI lineage: Eukaryota > Viridiplantae > Streptophyta > Pinopsida > Pinales > Pinaceae > Picea > Picea engelmannii. Next base: position 4,528 of record ML784189.1, on the reverse strand, counting down.
CAAAATAGAAAACCCTCCTTTATTCCTCGCACTAAACCAGTAACTCCCACTCCTCCTTCTACTCCATTAAAGATCCATAAATTGACCAGGGCCGAAATGGATTAATGCCAACTCAAAGGCCTTTGTTATAATTGTGATGAGAATATTTTCTGGAACGCAAGTGTAAGGAACAAAATCTTTTTATGGCCATCTTGGAGAATGTTTTAGAAGAGATGTTGAGGCTCCCCTTGTGTCTGTGTCACCTGAACCCACTGACATAACCCCTCCCTCATACCCTCTTGAATTAGAACCGATCATTTCCCTAAATTCTCTCATTGGCTTCTCGAATCCCCAAACCCTCAAGATAATTGGTTACATCAAGCATAGGAATGTCATCATTCTTGTTTATAGTGGAAGCACCCATAATTTTATTCATCGTCGCATCACCCAAGAAAATCATTGTTATATCCATGCAGTCAATAATTTCCAAATCATGATTTCCAATGGTGGGTCCATGAAATGTGGAGGGTGTTGTGAAAATGTGCATCTCCAAATTGGTGAATACTACCTTAAATATCATATGTTTGTTATTTGCATGGGTGGTTGTGACATTGTGTTGGGTGTAGAATGGCTAAGGACTTTGGGTCCCATTCTCATGGATTTTAAGGAATTAACCATGAAATTTGACCAGGAGGGCCAACAATATAAGTTCTAAGGCATCACCGCTGGTTCCCTAGAGATCATTAGTTCCCATCGCATGGAAAAGATGCTCAAGAAAGGTGATTCTGGCATTATTTCCCAACTCCATGCCATACAAGCAACTGAGACACCCCCTTTGCCACAGGACCTGTAGTGTCCCCAAGGCCGAGCCCCATTACAGATCATGATATATGAAATGAATTGTAAATGTGCTCTATAGGCTGGTGAGCCAAGTTTTGTATAAGCCGAAAGGCTTATGTGTTTGTTAGGCCAGGAAGCCTAAGTGTTTGAGGGCCAGGAGCCTGTTGTTGTACTTGTATGTATGCAGAATAATAAATAAAATATAAACACCGCCAGGTGCAGACCGACCACGATGAATGAGTGATGGGGGACTGAGTGTCCACAGAGTGGGCAAGGAATTAGGGGCTGGAAGGTGGGAAAGGGGTTGAGTGATGAGCCTAGGGGCTAAGCCTAGGGGATTAAACCTGGAAATAATATTTTAATATTGTTTCAAAAAGATATGTGCATCATATGTTTTTATCCTAAGTCATTTTGGAAGGACACGTGATTTCCCAAGTGGTGGGAGGAACGCGTGCTGGTGGAACGCATGCAGTTCCCAGGGTGACAAGTGTCAACCCTGGTGCATGCAAATATAATCGCCGAGATGAACCGCGTGAAGGAATATTTCTCCATTCAGACCCGAACCTCTGAGCGTGGAACTGGTACGACCTCTGCAAGAATACCCTGGTTCATCCCTGAAAGTGGAAAATCCTGTGTGGACTTCTGAAATACCCTGGTACAAATCCTGTCTGAACAGTTCGAACCTGTGTTGACCCTGCATGGATTGTTTTTCACGCATTCCTGGGAACCCGAACGTGAGTCTATTCCGTGTTGTCGGATTGAGAAATAAGAAGTGACCTGCCATTGTTGAACCAGTTAGAAAGCCCATGTTTGTTTTCCCGATTGGTTGTTGTGGCCACGCAGTGCTTGTCTGCGCATGGCATACTGGCCAGAGTAAGCCTATGCTAATCTTGTGTATGACTTATCTCCAGGTGAGGGAGGTGGATGATGTTGGAAGAGGCAGGTTGTCAGGCCTGTGAGAAACTCTTTCCAGGTGAAAGAGTTTGCTGGGAAGTGTTTTCTTCCAGAGAGTGTCCAACACCAACTATGGGCTCTGAGACTTCCTGATCCGGCCTGTTGCCGAGACCCAGAGGGGGAGGTTAGCACCGATGGACTGTGCGTGTGAAGGTGTATACTCCTGGGTGAAACAGGAATGTGGGGAATGAGGGTCTGGTAGTAGTGGGCATAAGATGGAATCTTTGGGAAAAACCTTTCCAGATATTTCTGTGTTGTCTTCCCTGTAACCTCAGCCTAGCCTAGGATTCCTTGCCTTGGGGTGGAGCTCGCTCCCAGCTCAGGGGTGACCCACTATTGAGTTGATGAACAGTGTGTTCTAAGGCTGGGAAGTTCGTGGAAGGCCTGCACTTGGTTGGTGATTTCTACAGCTGTTAAAAGATAAGTATCTGAATTATGCTTTGATCATGTTGCATGATTGAGTTGTTTATGTATCATGTTTTCTGCTGTGTATATGAATTAATATGATAAGGATAAATTCTTGTTGAATATAGCAGTAATTCATATGTTTTACTCTGAGTTAAATGTATTATTTTTCTTGAATGCATGTGGTTATAAAATTCCAGTATGAGTTATGTAAAAGTCCATGTACAGATTGGTTAGAAGAGGTTCGAAAGCCTCGATAGTAAAAAGGTACACTACAATTTGGTATCAGAGCGAAGGTTTCGACACTGAGCCTAGATGGGCCAGTGGCGCGGTCTTTGGACTAAGAATGCAAGGGGAAATTGAGTCGGGAGGACCAATTTCGGACCCTGGTTTTCTCCAAAGCGTCAAGGAGACACTTGACGAGTTTTATTAAGAACTCACGAGGTTTATCGGTGCAGTGAAAATGCAGCCGATGTGGTCTACGGCCATGGGGAGACATGTCTCTATACCAATGGTGTTAGAACCTTAGGATCCGTTCGGGAGGGAAGGTGAGCCCTCGTGACCATCGGATCTGGAAAAATGTGCGTAAGGATTAAAATTCCTTTGGAAATAGCAGAAGGGTGTGGAAATCGCGATATGCGAAATCTCGAGTTAGTTAGAAACCATCTGAGCCGTCAGATCTCGACCGAAAAACCCGATAGCCGTTGGATCTACCAGGAGGTGTCTGAAGGTTAAACCTCAGAAACTAGGGGCAAAAGCTCTGAAACAGATCTAAACCATCTGAAAGACGGAGGACATGTGTCGCGAGATCGCCCATATCGGGGATTCAGACATCGGGGGTCAGAAGGGGAAGTATTTCGACTTCGCGAGTGGCGAAGTCGCGAGAGAATCAGGACCGTCCATCTGAGGAGGACAGGTGGCAGCAATCGCAGAGTCGGTGAAGTGCCGAAGAGATCCAGGATTCGGGTCTTGCGAACTCGAAAGTTCGCAGGGTGAGGGCCCAAGAGTTGGATGCTCCAAGTCGCGAAGTCGCGAAGTAGCGAGAAGCGAGAAGGAAAATATCTGTTGGATACGGATCGCGGGATGACCGTTGGATCCGCACGTGGGGATCGTGTATCGGAGCCTCGCGAGAAAAGGCTCGAGAATTTTTCCACGGGGGTCGCGAGATTGCGAGAAGCGATACCCCGACAGTTGGAGGATAGTGTGGGCCATAGCGAGGCCGGTGAGTGGAATACAGGTGGCACGAAGCCTTGAGATCTCGCCGTGAGAAGTCCCAAAGTATTGGCGTTAGGATTCATGAGACGTGAAGTGCCGAGAGACGAGGTTCGTGTGGTCGCGTGGCAGAGCATAAGGTGGAACCCGTATGGTCGACGGGTGGACACGCGTTGCCTGGAGATAGGATTCGACACTCCGTTGAATTCTCGCATCTCGGGGGTTCGCGGAGTAGGAGGGTGAAAGCTCGACGGTTCAACTGGCGAGGTTGCGAGGTTGCGAGGTTGCGAGTAGCGGAAGTCTATCGAGGGAGGAGTCAGCTCAGCGTTGACCTATCGCATCTCGGAAGATCACAACGGGAGGCACAAGAGTTCGACTCACACACTCACGAAGGTGCGAGTTGCGAGAGGCACTGACATTTAAGCCTAGCCTACGGTTACATGTGGAGAGGGCACTAACAAAGAAAAGAGCCATACCTTTGTCGCATCTCAGGTATCGGCGGNTCGACTCACGAACTCGTGAGATTGAGAGTTGCAAAAGGGTGACTCTGGTTACAAATATCTAACTGTCGGATCTTCGTGGACCGAGATTCCGAAGTTCCGAAGTCCCCAAAAAACACAGAGCTGAACTGAGCTCAGAAAATTCATGAAATTGAAACATTTTCATAAGTTGGATTGTTTAGGAAGGATGAAGGAATTGTCAAGAAACGGAGGCTTGACAAATTCTAGTCGTCTGTGCATTGTATTGCAGAAGGTTGACGAGTGCCAGAACTGTTTTGGAATTGCCACAAAGTGCAAAGAAATGGAAGAGACACATAATGCTTCCAGTTCAGAAAACAAAGCTCAGAAGAGATAGCGTAGAGCTTTAGTTAGTAGAGTGTGCAAATCCAACGTAAGGAGTGCTTATAGAGGGAACTTGTTTTAAGTTCGAAAGATTCCAGGAGACGAGCGTAGAAGGTGAAGATGGGCACCAGAAAGTCTTTCAGAAAAACACAGAAGGGTCGAGTCCCTTTGAGATTGAGTCAGTTAAAAGATCAGAGAGGAACAGTGCAAGTTCGCATGACCGAGCGCAAGTATGCGGCAAGGTGAAGTTAAAATTTCATTAACCAAAGCTTGGGAAGGAAAACACTGTCGAATTA
>ML784188.1:318056-374273 GCA_009831015.1 Picea engelmannii | reverse complement strand
TGCATCCTTTGAATAAACCAAGTATCAAGAAATTTATCGATATATGAAAATAGAAAACTAGTTGAGCATGCATGTGACCACTAGTTTAGGAAATCCTCTACAAAGTTCAACCGAGAAGACGGTTTGACTTTGGGAGTTAACACTCACCTCTGGAACTATAGCTAATATGATATATAGCTCTGGTTCTGGCTCATAGATTCTATGAAAAAAAAATCATATTCATTGAATCTATGCAATACATGTATCATGTATTTCAACATCCACTCCCATTTCCTTCCACTGAAGATAATCTATCTCAGCCAATTTGAAACCAAGTCGAATGTTGATCTATGCCTTGCCCATTTGGACTCTCTATTTGTTTGATGTATCTATAGAAGTCCCTGAATGAATACTCTGTCCATTGTCACTTATGCCTTGAAAATAAATTATGCATCTATTGTTATCATCTATACTTGATTTCTTTTGTTCAAGGTATACATATATACAAACATGACATAGTATTTAAAATATGCTTATAGCATGCACCTTTATATGCCTCTTAAAAGAGGATTATTCAAAAACCAAGTGAGAATACTCTCACCTCACTTATCTAGTATCATCCAAATTTCCTGATTGGATAATGAGCACCTGACTCATCACAACCATAATGAAAACTGAAACATTATTGCTAATCAAGTTAACCATTCCCCTGAATTCACAAACTCTGCCATCCATTGTTGCAGTAGCCAACCATATTCCATTGATTAGTAATAAACTGAACAACAAAACTAAATATACAAATGTGAAAGAGAATGAAACATCAACATATATTCCATTCTTAACATGAACAGCATCAACCAAAGGACTTGTTCTTCTTTCAACCGTAGGTTGTAAATCTGAATCTTGGATACTAACATTAGCTAGCATGTGCCTTGTAGTGACAACTGTCAAATTCATCTTCATTTGATGATCTCTCACAATGAACTCAATCCCATCCTTGAAATATGATACTTGTTCTATTCCCTATAGAAATTGGTCTTCCCATCATACAAGTATGGACTTCCCAAAACCATCCCGCAAATGTCGAGTGGAGAAACGTCTAACTCTACCTCATCAATGATACTGGATGTGATCATGAACCGTAACTTGCACTTATTAGTTACTTGTACCTAAGCATTATCACAAATCCAACCCAAACGATATGGTCTTGGATGAGGCCTAGCTTCCAATCCCAGCTCCTTAACAACTTTCTTTGAAATTAGATTCACTTGCGATCCATTATCAATGTAACACCCATGTTTCCCCCAACTTGTAATTAATCATTAATTGGGATTACCATGATGTGGCATAGGAACAGTGTAAATGTATTATTGTTTGAATAGCCAAACAACTGACTGTGGGGGTGAAGCCTTGAAAGTATTGGCCATGATATCACTAGAGGAAAGAATGTGAAAACTATAAGAGAGGGTTCATTATATCGAATGACCCCAAATTTCCCAAGGAATAATCAGTTAATGAAGAAAGGACCAGCGGTTGAACCATCAACCAACCCCATGAATGGAAGCATGGTCTAGCTGAAGAATGCCAGCCCGAAGTACCATAGGGTCCTGTAGACCTAGACTGACCTGAGATTTCCTTCCGACAGAAGGAACATGATATGAGGGATGTGTGTGCAAGGCACGTAAGGGAATAAAGAGAAGAGTGGAGAATGAGAGAATCTCGCCAGATGAGAATGGGGAGAAGGCCGCGAGCTTGATGCCGAGGGAGCATCTGATAAACCTTGTCGAGGCCATGAAAGAGATAAAATCTCTGAGAGTATGCAGAGAATGGGTAGAAGGCCGCAAGCTTGATGTTGAGGGAGAATATTATAAACCTCGTCGAGGTTTTGATAGAGAGAAAATATCTGAGAGTATGTAGAGAAGGGGACCTGAGCAGAACATCATGAGCTTGATTCTAAGGAAGCATCTGATAAACCTCGCAGAAGCTGTGAAAGAGAAAGGATCTGTGAGAATTGGCATAAATTCCTTGGTGATATCATGGATTGGCATGGGGGTGGCCAGAGTGATAAGAATGAATGGCTCTGAGCCTATGGTTGGGTGGAAATGCAGACACCCACGGTTAGTTAGTTGGCTACAACCTGTAATACATAAGTATTCTCATATCCTATGTAATTGAACTGTAACTATAGATTAAATTTGGATATCCTATGAATGTTTTAGGGACATGCATGTTTTCTTAATGATTATATTGTATCCCTTTAATTCTACCTGATTTTGTATTTAAACAAGTAAGGAGTTATCTGGCTTGTACACATAAATGCTTGAGCCCTGTGGTGGCTCAAGTTAAAAAAAATGAACTATGAGTTCGTCGACCTTGGGCATAGTTTCACATTTACATGTAAAATCTCCCAATCATTCTGAGTCTCTTGGAGGAAGGAGTCTGTTAAGCTCAGGAGAGGTATTGAATGTACGCACAGGCTCTCTGCGATGCGGGCAGAGACCAAGAACCTCTTAATTTCTAGAGTTGAAGAATGAGCACAAGGGGTGTGCATAAGATTATTCTAAGTGTTAAGATCAGTAGAAATAGCGAAAGTGCCTAAGTATTTTAGAGCTCACGAAGCTCAGGAAGGATAGCGAGATTCAAGTCTCAAAAGGGAAGATCCTTTCGTTTGGAAGATGAAAGGATGAGATTAGTTCGGGAGGAGTTGAAGCTCTTCACAATTGTCATATCTGGAGAAGGGACATAGATGTTAATCCTTCGAGACCTTCGGAATTCATGGGTCCATTGAATTGGGTATATTTGTCATATAGGAGGTGAATCCCCCAAAGTATCGAAGTTTTGAAATTAATCTGGGCCGTATATCTGAGGATTCTCGGGAGTTATCCGGACCGTCGAATCTAGGATGTGGTCGGCCTAGCATTGAATGATTCAGGAGGATAGAGGTATTGTAACATCAAAACCCTCAAAGTCAGAGTAGATATCGATATTCCATCATAAAGGATGCAAGGCGGCAGGTCCTTTAGTCTGGAGACTGGACACTCTGGGAGTTTATAGGAGGGGAGCGGGTGAAATCACCGAAGTTTAGAAGTGTCGAAGTGTCGTAATAAATCATATCCATTGGCATAGGAAGACACGTGGTAGTAGATTGTTAACTTCGGAGAAGAGCCACTTCGAAGGAAATCAAGTGAGGTTCTTAAAAAATACTAGAAGCCCGAAGTAGAGGAGAAAATATCAGTCCTTCATCATTCAAAGACACATGGCAGGAGATCATGCATTCCATAGGAGTGAGAGCAGAAGGGTGGAAGTACTCCTGAAGTCGTAGGGAACCATAGCATATATGAGTCATCCTATGGTAAGGAAAGGTGTCACCAGATCCTACACTTCAGAGAAGAAGTACTCCAGAAGAGTTGTAGAGTGAAGGTGTGAGGACTACCGAAGGCCAGAGTCACAAAGGCATCTTAGTCGTCCATGAAGGACGACGCATGGCAGAAGATCTGCCACTTCGGAGAAAATTCACTCCGGAAGAAAGTGGAGTTGGAGGAGCCAAAACTTCTGAAGGTCAGAGTGTTGGAGTTCATCAGAGCCATCAATTCTCTGAGGACACATGGTATCGAATCATGAACTTCAGAGATTTTCCACTCTAGAGGATTCAAGTGGTAGTTATTTATAATTTCTCGAAGTTTCTGAGCCCGAAATCTTTGTGGTCCATTGATATTAAAGGAGAGAGTGGACTGCTTATTTACAAAGGGACACGTGGAGAAAAAGGTTTACTTCGTTAGAAAGTCACTCCGGAGGTTTGTGGCATTGGAGACTCTGGAACTCTCGAAGCGTGGAGTCCCGAAGTAAATCAAAGTCGTCAGCGCTCTGAGGGTGCGTGGCATAAGATCATGCGGTCCAGAGACTTGGTACTCCGGATGACCTCAAGAGAAGTGTTTTGGAAAGGAGTTGAAGTGTCTATTTCCCCACTAGCCTGTGAGTTAGTTGAGGATCAAGCCCAGTCATTGGATTGGTTGGTGGATGGATTTCCACCAGGGATGATTTTAAGGATGTAAATTTATTTTAAAATGTAGAAACCTTGGCGAATATTACTAATCCTTCATATGCCAACTATAAATGTTTGGCGATAAATATTCAAATTTCTAAGGATTTTATATAGTTTTTATAAAATTTTGGCGATTTTTAAGGTAAAATAATTGTATCCTATAGAATTTGGGCGAATAATTTTTAAAATAGCGAATCTCTTTTTTGGAAAAACCATGGAAAATTAGCCCATGAGCGAAATTTAGCCCCTAAAATCATCCCTGATTTCCACCATAGATTTCGGAATGCTGGAAGCTCCGGGATATCGAAGAACTTGGGATGAAGATTATTGAGTTGGATCCACATGAAATCCACGTAGCCCTGACCAATGAACACCCGAGGAACTTGGGAGAGGTATATCTACCAGTTTTGATGTAGGAGCATAGCCAACAAAACAAAAGCGGAGGATAGCTAGGCACACTGGTGCACATTTTGAAGAAATTTAAATTTTGAAGAGAGTGTATCACGCAAATATTTTGAAAAGAATTGTAATTAAAGAACCTCTTTAATTTTTTGGAGCCATATGGTTCATGAGGACATCAAAAAATGTAATTTTATTTTAATGTAGCTGAGTGCAATACAAATCCGATGTATTCGGTCTAATCTGTCTGTCACAAATATTTACTGTAATAAATTCTAAGTAGTTGATAGCTTTTAATTCGATAAGATAGTTTTAGAGTAGTTGGAGGGAAGAGATCGAAGAGCCCTCTTGTATAAATCTTTGTATTATTTCCCAGAAAAGGGTATTGAATCTATTGTATAGTTTGTTGCAGAAATTGTTGTTGCTGGCTCTCTAGTTGTTGATAGAATGTAGATAGTTGTTGTAGAAGTTATTGAAGCAGTGAATGAACATATGTATATTTCAGTTGAATGAATATAAAAGAGGAGCATTGTCCCAAATGTGTGGTGTTGATGCGTCTATCTGAATGAATGAATGGTAGACTTTTTGTTTGTTTGGAATTCTCTATTATTTATTGTTCTTGTGTCTATGTATGCATTTACATGGCTAAATGTATCAATTTATGAAGATTTAGATAAGTTTAAATTATTTCTCTTCTACGAGAAAGTGCAAGAGTGAATAGTGTCTGCAAGGAGTGTGTTGACAGAGTCTATTTCGATTCATAGGATCAGAAGAGAAAATGTGAAATTATGTGTGCAAGGAGTGCATAGTGTCCGCAAGGTGTGCGTGATAGAGTCCAGTTTGACTCAGAAATTTCTGGAGAGATAGCTTAAAGGAATTTTTCCGCAAGGAGTGTATGGTTGAGTCTTCTGATTCAGAAGATCATGAGAAATAGTGAGAATCATCAACAAAGAGGATGGATTTCAGAGGAGAACCTATCGCAAGGCATGCATAGGTTGGAATTTGACTAAGTGTCGAAAGGAGTATTCTAAGGAGACAAGAGTTTGAGGAAGAACAAGCTCAGGAGGAAGAGTGGTGAGAAATATTTGAAGGGAAGAGTCCTTTGACATTTCCCATAATTATCCAAGCGAGATCCGTCTAGGAGAGATTGGATTCATTCCATACCCTCATATATGGGAGGAGTTGCATGGAGAATTAACCAAGAGTTATTTCGGAATTTCGGAATTCAGAGCATTTCGAAGTGTAAAAGGGTGGGATCGCCGAAGTCACAAACTCACGAGGTGAATCCTAACCGTTGGTTGTGAGGAGACACGCGGCAACATATTGGAGAATATGGGATTTAGAGATTTGGAGGAAGTAAGTGTGGAGTGAGTGAAGTTTTTTGAAGTGATGAAAACTGAAACACAGTTGTACAATCAGATCCAGGGAGACACATGGCAGAGATCCGTGAACTCGGGGAAAGTTTTTTTGAAAGGAAACAAAAGAGGAGGTTGCAATATCGTCGGAGCCCAAAGTGGAGAAGGGTTGGCCCGAGGTTATATCCCACGGTCACAGAGGAGAAGGAGTCTAGCAAGAGACTAGTATTCACGAATCAATGTCAACAAGCATTGGAGAGCAGAGTTGCAAGTAGTCTGAACTTGCACGTGACATCAAGGGGACCTGTGAGTGTATAAATTTCTCAGGGTCTATTAAAGGCCCAAAGAACCAATTATGTTCGAGGAATTTTAATATCCCAGACCGGGAGATCGTGAAATCCCCATGAGAGAAGGTGGGGGTTTTCGTCAATTGGTATTAGAGCTTAACAGAATTGACTTATGTGATTGAAGGAGACAGAGAATTAGGTTGATATCATCGAGTGGTATTAGATACATTAGCACAATGCCACCTAGGAGACGTGCAAAGTCACTTATAGAAAATAGAGCTATGGAAAGGGAGATGAGAGAACTCAGAGCAAGGTTGGATGCCATGGAAATAGCACAAAGGAGAGCACAAGATGTTGGAGACGTTAGTGATGAAGAAAATGAAGAAGTGGAAGTTGAGGAAGTTGTAGCGGAGGATGCTGTGAAAGAGCACTTGCTAAAATTGGTTGTTAATTTGGAACCTAGAGCCAAGATGGACATCCCAATGTATGAGGGTAATCTGGATGTTGAAGAATTGATAGATTGGATATGAGCAATGGAAAATTATTTTGACTATGAAGATGTCGATGAAGAGAAAATGGTGAAACATGTTGTTACCGGGTTGAAAGGAAATGCAACACTCTAGTGGGATGAATTGCAGGATGACATGAGAAGCAAAGGAAATAAAAAAGATTAAGAGTTGGGATCAAATGGTAGCCAAGATGAAGGAGAAATTAATACCTAAGGACTACTAGATAAATTTGTTCAGGAGATTGCAGAACCTAAGATAAAAAGGGATGATTGTGGAGTACACAGAGGAGTTCTACAGACTGAACATCAGGGCTGGAAGAAAAGAGATAGACGAGGAAAATTTTTCTAGGTACATCAACGGCCTGAGATATGAAATCCAAGATGAGATCAACATGATGACAGTAAGGATAGTAGAGGATGCGTACCGGATTGCATTGAAAGCAGAGGAGAAGTTTGCCAGGAAGCAGAGTCAACAAAACAGGGGTAGAAGCTTGAACAGAGGCAAAGGAGTTTCCCATGAAAAGACACAGAAGCCCAAAGGTGAGGTGTAGAAACCACATATTCACTCTGAAAGAGGAGGAAGTTCCCGAGGAAGGAAGAGTGGTGGTAGAAACTCTTTTCCTAAAGGAAGAGGAAGAGGTAGAGGAGGAGAGATAAAATGTTATGCATGTGGAAAGGTACAACACATGTCTTGGGAATGTCCCAAGAGAAAGAAAGAAGGAGGTGAAGCTGACATTTCAAAAGCGCAAAAGTGATATGTTGAGGTAGAAGGAACAGAAGATGGGAGATCTTTGATGATGAAGAAAGTTCTCTTAAATCCAGAGCCAGAGGTTGAAAAGCCGGTGCAGAGGAACAGGTTTTTCAGGACAGCTTGCAAAACTAAATACAAAGTTTGCAAGGTGATAATTGACAGTGGTAGCACTGATAACTTAGTATCCACAAAGCTAGTGGAGAAATAGGAGGTAGAGATGACTACACATCCGATGCCATATAAAGTATCATGGTTTTAGAAAGGTCATCAGGTAACAATCACTAAACAATGCCTAGTTAAAATTAAAATAGAAGGATATAGAGATGAAATCCTATGTCATGTGATTCCCATGGATGTATGTCATGTTTTGTTGGGAAGACCATGGCAGTATGACAGGAATGTTATTCATGATGGGAGAAGAAATACTTATACCTTAGAGAAGAATGGTAGGACACATATGTTGTTTCCAATTGAAGAGAAGAAAGTAAAGGAAGAAGCCAACATGGGCATACTTCTCATGAGTGGGAAGGAACTCCTGAGTGAAGTTAAGAAGGAACAAGAGATGCAGTTTTTTGTAGTGAGAAAGCCAAAGGTTATCCTTACAAGTACTTCTATGGAGGATTTTCCTAAGAAAATTCAAGAACTGTTGGAAATTGTGTTGATATAGTTGTGGATGAGTTTCCAAGTTCATTTCCACCTATCAAAAGTATCAGCCATCACATTGACTTGATACTAGGAGCAAGCCTTCTGAAAAAAGAAGTGTACAGATTGACACCTCAAGAGAATGAGGAGGTGAAAAGGAAATTTCAGGACTTGTTAGACAAAGGCTTGGTCAGAGAAAGCTTGAGTCCATGTGCAGTACCAACTATGTTGAGTCCAAAGAAGGATGGAGGATGGAGAATGTGTACAGACTCAAGGGACATAAATAAGAACACCATTAGGTACAGATTTCCATTGTCGAGGATGGATGAGTTAATGGATTGTTTGAGTGAAGCGAACTATTTTTCAAAAATATATTTGAAAAGTGGATATCACCAAATAAGGATGAGAGAAGGTGATGAGTGGAAAACAACCTTCAAGACAAATGATGGATTGTATGAATGTCCTGTTATGCCATTTGGCTTAACAAATGCCCCGAGTACTTTTATGATATTGATGAATGAAGTGTTGAAGTATTTTATTGGTAAGTTTGTGATTGTATATCTGGATGATATACTAATCTTCAGTAAAACTGAGGAGGAGCATATAAGGCACTTAAAATTAGTGATGAAGAGGTTACAGCAGGAGAAGTTGTTGATAAATTTAAAGAAATCCTCTTTCATGAAGATGTAACTCATTTATTTGGGTTTTGTGATCTCTCCAAGTGAATTGAAGATGGATTCCAAGAAGGTGAAAGTAATCAAAGAATGGTTGTCACCAAGGAGTATATTTGAGGTAAGAAGATTCCATGGATTAGAAATTTTCTATCGGAAGTTCATCGGAAATTTTAGTGAGATTGGTGCACAAATGATGGATACAGTGAAGAAAAGACATAAGTATTTCAAATGGACAAAAGAGGCTGAGAAGAGCTTCAACATATTGAAGGAGACGATAACAGAACAACCAATTCTAGTATTATCAAATTTCGCAAAGACATTTCAGGTGAGATGTGATGCGAGTGGAGTTGCAATTGCAACAGTCTTGAGAAAAGATAATAGGTCTATTGCATATTTCAGTGAGAAGTTGAACGATGCTAAGAGAAAATACTCCACATATGATAAAGAGTTATATGCCATAATTCAAGCCTTGAAGAAATGGAGGCACTATCTCGTTCTCAAGGAGTTTGTTTTGTATAGCGATAATCAGGATTTACAATTCATAACCAGACAAGAGAAGCTAAACCAGAGACATGCCAAGTTGATAGAGTTTATGAAAAATTTCACTTTTATCACTAAACATATTTTCAGTAATTCTAACAAGGTTGTTGATGCATTGAGAAAGAGATGTGTAATTCTGCAGGAATTTCAAGTGAAGACCTTGGGGTTTGAACACCTTAAGGAAATGTATCATGATGATCCATATTTGAGAGAAGCATATGAAGCATGTTTGAATCATGTTCTCAGAGACAGAAGCCAATGGGACAAATATCTGATTCAGGATGGATTGTTGTTCAAAGGATGCCATTTGTGCATACCAAAGTGTTCGATGAAGGAGAATTTGTTGAAGGAAAAACATAGTGGAGGTCTAGCCGGACATTTAGGTCATGAAATGTTTTTTGCACAGTTGAATGGTTCATATTATTGGCTAGGTATGAGAATGGAGGTTAAAAGGTTTGTAAATAGATGTAATATTTTCTAGTATGCAAAGGGAAAGAAACAAAATACTAGGTTGTATCAACCATTTCCTATTCCAGAGAGGCCATGGGATGCAATAAGCATGGATTTTGTGTTGGGATTACCAAGAACACAAATAGGAAGTGATTCCATATTTGTGGTAGTGGACGGATTTTTGAAGATGGCACACTTTATCCCATGCCATAAGACTAGTGATGCAGCACACATTGCTAACTTGTTTTTCAAGGAAGTTGTAAGACTCCATGGATTTCCCAAGAGTATTGTTTCAGACAGGGACACCAAATTTGTTGGTCATTTTTGGAGAACATTGTGGAAGAAGCTAGGAACAAAACTATCCTTTAGTTCTGCATATCACCCTCAAATGGATGAATATACTGAGGTGGTGAATCAAAGTTTAGGAGATTTGCTGAGGAATTTGGTCATTGAACATCACAGTCAATGGGATCAGATTTTAACACAAGAAGAGTTTGCATATAATGACTCGGTGACCAGAAGTACTAGAAAAATTCCATTTCAGATAGTGTATGGAATGAATCCGAGGGGAGTGTCAGAATTGAGATATCTGGAGAAAAGTGAATTTAGAAGCACTGGAGCCGAAGACTTCGCAACAAAAATGCAGGAACTTCATAATCGGATCAAGGAATAGTTGAAGAAGAGCAGAAGTGAATAAAAACATAGAGTTGATAAACATAGGAGGAAACTTCAGTTTGAAGTTGGAGATAAAGTTCTAGAACATCTTAGGAAGGAGATGTTCCCAAGGGGAGCATATAATAAACTAAATTTGAAGAAGATAGGACCATACAAAATCCTAAGAATATTTGGTGAGAATGCTTATGAGATAGAACTACCAGAAGATGTGGGTATAACTCCCATATTCAACATTGCAAACATGTATCCTTACAGGGAAGATGGAGCCAAAGAACCCGAAGATCAGAAGCAGATCTAGTGGAAAAAGAAGCTTCCTATAGAAGAGAAGCCACAAATGGAGTAGATCATAGATCAACGAATTGGTAAGAAGACCAGAAGGAAAACATATTTTGAATATTTGGTAAAGTGGAAGGGACGACGAGTAGAAGATGCTAGTTGGGTGAGCGAAGCTGATATCCAGAAGCATGGAAGGTCAGTACAGGATCTCATGGACAGGAGTCCATTAATTTTTCAGCCAGAGGAGTATGATGCAGGAGCATCGTCGGCAAAGCACAAGCGGAGGACAGCTAGGCACACTAGCGCACATTTTGAAGAAATTTAAATTTTGAAGAGAGTGTATCATGCAAATATTTTGAAAAGAATTGTAATTAAAGAACCTCTTTAATGTTTTGGAGCTAGATGGTTCATGAGGACATCAGAAGATGTTATTTTCTTTTAATGTAGTTGAGTGTAGTACAAATCCGATGTATTCGGTCTAATCTGTCTATCACAAATATTTATTGTAATAAATTCTAATTAGTTGATAACTTTTAATTCGATAGGATAGTTTTAGAGTAGTTGGAGGGAAGAGCTCGAAGAGCCCTATTATATGAATCTTTGTATTGTTTCCCAGAAAAGGTTGTTTAATATATTGTATAGGTTGTTGCTGAAATTGTTGTTGTTGGCTCTCTAGTTGTTGATAGACTGCAGATAGTTGTTGTAGAAGTTATTGTAGCAATGTATGAACATATGTATATTTTAGTTGAATGAATATAATAGAGGAGCAATGTCCCAAATGCATGGTGTTGATGTGTCTATCTAAATGAATGAATGGTAGACTTTCTGTTTGTTTGGAATTCTCTGTTATTTCTTGTTCTTTTGTTTATGTATGCATTTACATGTCTAAATGTATCAATTTATGAAGATTTAGATAAGTTTCAATTGTTTCTCTTCTACGAGCAAGTGCAAGAGTGCATAGTGTCTGCAAAGAGTGCGTTGACAGAGTTTGTTTCAACTCATAGGCTCAAAAGAGACAATGTGAACTTATGTGTGAAAGGAATGCATAGTGTCTACAAGGTGTGCGTGACAAAGTCTAGTTTGATTCAAAAAGTTCTGGAGAGATAGCTTGAAGGAAGTTGTCCGCAAGGAGTGCATGCTTGATTATTCTGACTCAGAAGCTCAAGAGGAATAGTGAGAATCGTCAACGAAGTTGTTGGATTTCAAAGGAGAACCTATTGTAAGGTGTGCAGAAGCTGGGATTTGACTAAGTGTCGAAAGGAGTATTATAAGGAGACAAGAGTTCAAGGAAGAACAAGATCAGGAGGAAGAGTGGTGAGAAATCTTTGAAGGGAAGAGTTCTTTCAGATTTCTCATAATTAGCCAAGCAATATCCTTCTAGGAGGGATTGGATTTGTTCCAGACTGTCAGATCTGGGAGGAGTTGCATGGAGAATTGACCAAGAGGTATTTTGACATTTCAAAATTCGGAGCATTTCGAAGTGTAAAATGGTGGGATTGTTGAATTCATGAACTCGCGAGGTGAATCTTAACCATTGGATGCAAGGAGACATGCAAAAACAAATTGGAGAATTCGACGGTTAGAGATTTGAAGGAAGTAAAAGTGGAGTGAGTGAAGTTTTGCGAAGTCATGAAACCCGGAACATAGCTGGACCGTCAGATCTAGGGAGACACATGGCAAAGATCTGTGAACTCAGGGAAATTTTTTTCAGAAGGAAACCATAGAGGAGTTTGCAATATCGTCGGAGACCGAAGTGGTGAAGGGTTGGCTCGAGGTTATATCCCATGGTCATAGAGGAGAAGGAGTCTAGATCGAGACTAGTACTCATGAATCGGTGTCGCCAAGTGTCGAAGAGTGGAGTTGCAAGTAGTCTGAACTTGCACGCAACATCAAGGGGACCTGTGAGTGTATAAATTTCTCAGGGTTTGTTAAAGTCCTGAAGAACCAATTCGGTTCAAGGAATTTGAAGATCCCAGACAGGGAGGGCGCAGAATCCACGGGAGAGAAGGGGGTTTTTTCGTCAAGTTATGAGATCGATTTTCAGCATGGACACCGTGGTTGGAAAGTTTTGGATGAGAAGAATGATATAGAGACCCTGAATGGAGGGTTTGAGATAGTTAAGGAAAATGAAATTATCACACTCCACCCCTTAAAAGATCACCTAGGGGTCGGTTGTGTTACAAATTGGTATCATAGCACGAAAACAACACTTGGCCTACTTGGGATCATACATGAGTCATATGAAAATATTTTAGAGGACTTTAAGGGGTAACACCCTATGTTATTGCATTCCGAAGAGGTTTAGTCAAGCCCCTACCAAAGAGAGGAATGGAACCTATTGTTGTTCATAGATGTTTTGGAAATCTGCACTGTGTGTTGCTAATGTTTCCAAATAAAGAAGTTGACTTCACTGTGCAATTGTATGTTTTGTTGTACAGTCATAATATTTGGTTACCCAGACTAAGATTAGCCTGTGGATAATATTACTGCCAAACCTAATTTTTTTGCATAAGTTCCTTGAGTAGAAGGATGTAGATTAAAATACAGTTGGTATTTTACCCAACGATATTGAATCATGCTAGTCTGTGGCAAAGGAAGCCTATCATTTCTTTTGGAAATGATAGTCGATCCTACAAGAGTGGGATTATGCTGATGGGCACTAATAGAAAGACTCGGATTTGAATGGATGGAAAGGATCTGCAGCAGTAATAATTACTTCTTTAATGAAGGTTTGGACCTTGTATACATGTATAATCCCTCATGATCAGAGGAATGAATCTGGTGACCATTCTCTGAAAGGGGAGAGCATGCGCAACTATCGAGTTTCGAAGGGAACGGAGAAACAAATTTTTGTTTCTAGGTATAGGAATTTTTGGGCAGGGTTTTTCTTATCAAGATGATAAATGGAGTTGTAGAAATATTGAGTGATTGAGTGAGAAATAAAAATAGCCTCCCTTGCTTGGTGGATAGGAAAATAATATGCTAGAATTATTGTGGGAGGAGGAGAGTGGCCTCCATCCCTGATTGTTGTTGAACAGAAGGAATAATTCTAGGTGTAATGGTCAAGACTGATTTTGACCTAAAGATACTCTGGATTTCTTAACTAGAATGCTTAGTAAGTAACATAACTCGAAATTGCATTTGGTCTTTAAGGGAATATTCCAAATTTTATTAGTCATTAAAAAATTATTATAATTAAGGTAGAATAGTTGATTAAATGTTGATACTGAATGTGGTAAAGGAAGTTTTGGGGCACTTCTAGAAGCCCAATGGGTCAAACTGACATCCAGTGGTAGATGGTAGCCATACAGATATAGTTGGACCCTAGTGAAGGGAATCTAGAAAAGGATCTCCTTGACTGAGAGATCTATTGATCAAGACCAGTTGGAAGCCAAATTGGTTGTCCTGTTACCTTGAGAATGGTTTTAATTTCCCATATTGTATTTATAAGTTGGGTAATGTTCCATGGAAATTAAGGCAAGAGTGTTTTTCTTGCTAGTTGTTATCGCATAGGAAGAAAAACGTAGTTATGACAATGTCTATTAAACTTCTAGGTGGATATCTTGTGAATGAATGCAAGCTCTCCACTGAGAGGTAAGATCAGTTTTGAGTGATCCTATGAGGCTTGTCATAAGGATGGTAGAAATATCCTTGGAGGAGGATTTGGATGTATGATATGTTCATGTGCATGTATGACATGGAAAGGGTGCAAGCAATGAGCTTGTATTATGAATGTTTGGTTAGGTTTGTATGTGTTTGAATGCATGGGTTAATGCATTGTGGGGCTTCTTGACATGAATACTGATATTAATACAAATTAGGTATGAAAGATATTAAATGTGCAAGTGATGCATATGCATGATGTAAGGATAAATGTATACTAAAGGCACAACATGGATTCCTTGATTAGTGATATGTAAGGAAAGAATTACGCTTGCCAAGATTAAGTGAATACCATGGATGCATGGTTGACTCCATTTTGAAGAGTCGTGAATTTTTTCTTCAATGATAGCTTAAAGGGAATGTGATCCATTCCCTCAAGAAAGACTAGTATAAATAGAAGAAAGAGTGGACGAGAAAGGATTCTTTGTTTTCATGATAAGAGGAAAATGATTTTTCCTTTGAGGGTCACATGAGAATGATTGTGAACAATCATGAGTTGAATGGTTTTAAAATAGAGATGAAGGTGGGATGTGAAATATACCTATGTCATCTACACACAGGATTATGTTTGTACATATGGTTAAGCACATCATGGATGTAAGTTAACAAAAATAGAATATGTGTGGATACATAATTGGGATGCATGACAAAGATGCATGTTTATATTCCTTATGAAATATTTGGTACCCATATAAAGCCAACTCAAGGTTGAGGCTATCACAGATAGTGAAGGATATGCAATAAGGAAGTTGCATGTTGAAGGAGTTCCCTATGGAGGAACTGTGTGAAGATTCTGTCAGGAGAACAGAGTCACGACCTTATTGACTGTTGAGAATTAAGCAGTGAACTACAAGCTCATATATATATATATATATATCCTGGATTAAATTTGGAAAACATCATGTAATGAATAGAAGACTAATAATGAATATTGACCATTCTGATAACTGAATGATAACGTATAGGATGCACAGGTTCATGATTCATTATGGACAAAAAAAAAGGGATTTGCTATTAAAGCATGTTGATGTATCCTAAGAGTTAGGATGATCCTAACCAAGGATGCTGAAGAAAAGAGCAGAAAGATCACAATAAGAATTATATTGCATAATTAAAGGGGGAGAAAAGGAGGAACACTTTTCTCACCCTAAGAACCATGAATTGTTTAACATATCCATTGGATTAAAAGAGCAATTGTGGAAACCGTACAGTTGGTAAAAGGCAAGTAAACCCCCTGAGTATGAATAAATGAGTACGTTCGACTGAATAGGATTGGTTGAATCCATTATTAAGGAAAATGCACTGAGGCCTTAGAGATAACTCAATTGGGCTGAAAAGTCCCAAGCGGTGTAAAAAGAATTGGAAGAAGGGGAGAGCCCTCAATTCTTTTCTTGCTGAGTATTATGTTTTTATCTAGGACGAGAAACATGGTACGCTAATGAAAGTAAAAAGGTTTTGACACCATAATGATAAGGGTTGTATTTTTGAAGAAACAATCGAAATATGTTTTTTTTGCACTCGTGGAAACATTTGAGGATAATGTGATGAAGTGCATAAAGATATGCTAGGACATTTTGAAGATGTTTTATGAATTTGAATGTTATGATATATTCATTTGGATTAATATTACAACTAATGTAACTGTGACTATGATGATGCATGCTATGTATACAAAGGAATTGGAGTTGTTGAGGAAGACATCTTCCAATGATGGGAAACCTCAAGTAGAGGATGACCAGGAGAAGGATGTGGTTGAAATATTGTTGGTAGGGCTGTAAAAGTCCCCATAAAGCACTATTGATGAGGTAAAAATCAGAAAGACGGTGCTATCAGCTAAGAACCGGTATAAAGATATTTGTGCCTATGTGGCACAAGGTATGAATGGATTTGGTAAGAAACTCTTCTGAAATATTTGATTGTCTTAGTGATATGCATGAACTTTGGAAAGGAAGTTGTATGCATTGGATACCCAAGTAAGGTATGATTCAGGAAGGAGAAACTGAATGATGGAGGTATGAACCTCTGGTAGTAAAGACTGTTTGTAATCCTTGGAAGAATTCATGAACTGATATGTCATGAACGCACTGACCAATCAAGAAATTCTTAAAGACATTCAGGTGAAACCTTGATTTTCGTGAATGACGATTTAAGGCTGTGACCGATTCAAAGAAGAAAATATGGTTCTGCTAAAATAATAATTATGGACAGAGAATCCATATGGTAATAAGTTGGTTGAATTCCAACACACCTTGATGAGTGTGCCTAACCTGAAAAGTGATTTGATTGTTAGCATGCTCAATTTAATAATTGCTCATGATGACGTTATAAAAGTGCAATGAACATATAATGTACATGAGAACTAACAATTGGTTTGGTTGAGGAATGTTGAAATTGCAGGAAGCAAAGTGTCTTGGATATGGAAGTGTTATAAGCCCATAAGGAAGACCAAAATTGCATGTTGAGCCAAACTTCTATGGGAAGGAAAGTCCCATAATTGGTGAGTCTGGTTCCATGCAGAACATATATGAAAATAAATGAGGAAATTGGAAAATATGTGGGTGACAAATTTACAAGAAAAAATCTGAATTTAGAATTTATGATGATGTCTCATGAATTTTTTTATACCTTTGATACAGGATTTGATACAGGTGAGAAGAAATGATCTGTCTAGAAAGGACAGATGAAGTCCTTCAATCCAAAAAGCATGAAAAATGGCTACCATTGAGCCATGAGAACCCCATGGTAAGCCATGATCGCCTGGAATATGTTGTGTTGAGGTAACACAAGCCGGAGGGACGCCTCGGTAGAGAACGTTTGAGGGGTGCCTCGAGTATAAGGATCAATGAAGTCTCTGGAATTATTCCTGTGTGAGAAAACCTTAGCAAGGCAAGATGGATCACCCGAGGAACTGCATAACAGAGAAGGGGATGCATGAGCTTGGGTCTGGAGGGTGAGTGATCACAAGGAAGATGAGACTCTGATAGTTCTTGTAAACTATTGATTGTGACCATGCA
Source organism: Picea engelmannii (assembly GCA_009831015.1). Classification (NCBI taxonomy): domain Eukaryota; kingdom Viridiplantae; phylum Streptophyta; class Pinopsida; order Pinales; family Pinaceae; genus Picea; species Picea engelmannii. The sequence continues at coordinate 357,018 of ML784188.1, read as the reverse complement.
CACAATGGGTATGTCAAGGAAAAATAGTAAGCCAAGATGACAAGACAGTCACGTGGATGAAAATCTATGAACTGCAGAGATAAGTATTTTGCTAGATTATGAAATTCTCCTCTTGAATTTTGAACAACAATAAAATGTTTTTTCATGAAATTGTGATTTATTTGCTTGTTGTCCAATATTATTGAAGGCAGGTAACGAAGACCAAGATCCTGGAAAGGACCTGACCAAGAAATAAGGTGAAGACTTATGAAGCAGTTGAATGAGAAAGGCATGACATGCGTTACTAAGAAACAACATCAAGGACAGTGTTCCTTTTTAAGGGGGAGGGGATTGTAAAACCCCTGTTTCCACCAACTTGTAATTAATCATTAATTAGGATTACCATGATGTGGCATGGGAATAGTGTAAATGTATTATTGTTTGAATATCCAAACAACTGACTGTGGGGGTGAATCCTTAAAAGTATTGGCCATGATATCACTAAAGGAAAGAATGTGAAAAGTATAAGAGAGGGTTCATTATAATGACCCAAAATTTCCCAAGGAGGAATCAATTAATGAAGAAATGACCAGTGGTTGAACCATCAACCAACCCCATGAATGATAGCATGGTCTAGATGAAGAATGTCATCCTGAAGTACCACAGGGTCCTGCAGACCCAGACTGGCCTGAGTTTTTCTTCTGACAAAAGGAACAAGATAGGAGGGATGTGCGTGCAAGGAACGTAAGGGAATAAAGAGACGAGTGGAGAATGAAAGAACCTCGCAAGATGAGAACGGGAAGAAGGACACATGTTGTGGGTGGGAAATCCCTCCTATGGACTAGCATTAAGGGTTTTATCATGCATGCAGAAATGACCTAACGATTCTTACCTTTTACCAGCATCCCATGCGTAAACCCCATTACTCATATGTAAATACAAGGCTCAAGAGATTAAGTTGACATACCTTATTTTTCGTGTTTGATGTCGATCCCTTTTCTCACTTGGTCGTTCTTTGAATGCAACTCTCCTCCCAATGTTGACTTTCATTCACTAAAGATAAACAAAGAACTCCACATGCATTTGATCTATGAACTAACGGGTTAGAGATTTAATCAATCATACAATCAATATTCCAATAATGACAATCTCGTATGGCGGGACGGGAAAAGAAATTATTTTATTAACTTCACAATGATACCTTACAATGATAAAGTCGACTACTGCTCCTCGATCCTGGTCCTAGGCTCTTCTTCCACTGTCTTCCAACTTCTTTGCTCTATACTTCTCTTTGCACAAGGATGGCTAAAGGTTGGGACAAAGGGAATGCTCAATCAGGTATAGTTTCTTTACTATGATTATCCTCCTTTCAAATGGGACCCCAACCCCTTCTTTTATAGGTTAGAAGGAGCTAGGTATTTGGTCGAATGACCGGCCATGCATGGCCGAAAGGTTTAGTTAAATTACCCAAAGCTGTGTGTTCCATCATCAACTTTCCTTTTTTTGTGCTTTTGTAGGTACACACGGGTTGTATTGGGTCAACTAGTGTGTACACGCGTGCAGTGATGGAGCAGGGCACATGGGCCTTTATAAAATGGGTTTTTAAGAAGAGTTGTTCAACAATGTTTTGGCAAAGAAGGAATCTAAGCTGGCATGATGCTAGGTGAGTATGTCTGGTGAAAATTAGGGTTATAACAGATGCCCCCTAATGTGTGAGGTCAGAAGAGCATATGATGGCCAAAATACATTAACAATATTCACCGATGTTCCGAACAAGTGAGCCGAGGGACAAGAAATCGAGAGGTGCCTTCTGCAAAATAATAATTGTCTCACTGAGGTGGGCATACCCATGCTCGTGATGAAATAAAATCATGGCTACCAATCAAATACATTATAGATCCATGTCATATAACTATATAAAGTGTAGCTGCGAGAAATACACAGTGGAGCTACATCTCGAAATCAAAAAGATATACATGTAGAGTATCCATCTTCTAGAAGTTGATAAGTCTTGATGGTTGGAGATGAGGTCTTCAGAGCTCAAGCAACAACTTCAAAATCTTCAAAACTCAGGTAGGAGTGTAATATGAGTGTACGAATTCACTACCCAGAGGTCTTTGACAGCTCGTTGGTCATGGACTAGAGAATCTTGATTATCAGACTAAAGGCTTCATTGATTTTGAACAAAGACTTGATTGGAATTTTGGGATGGTGGGGCATGAGGGCAAGAGACAAATTGCAAAGGGGTCGACTCAAGCTTGGTAAAAACTTCCCTTGGACAATAGCACGACAAATGATGAGACTCAGGCAACATGGCATTAACATAAGTTTACGAGGCAGGAGGCAACGCAAACTCTCCATATGTTTGGAAGAATAACCAAATGGAGGAGGACACAGCTCAATGTAGCCGGAACAACTTCCTAAGGTCATATTAAATCCTAGGATTTGACGAACAAATGGACAGATGTGCTTTATCCAAGGGCGACTCATTATGCTGCCAATAAAAGGAAAATACTTTTCCCTTCCTCTTTTGGGGGTATATTTGATTTTTTTGTCTTTTTAAATAATTTTGGAACAATATTAAAAGAATGTTATGTTACAAAGGAGGAATGAGTGTTGCAAACATACAATTTCGAGGCGTAAGGAAAAGACTAATGTTCAAAGAAAGGACACTCGAGAAAAAATCCCTCCTGGGACCAAAGGTGTCAAGACGCAGAGGAAAAGTGCTACAAGGCTTGTGTATAAGGCATGCTTCAGATGGTTCAGTTGAGAGCAACATGGAGTCGACATTAGACCAAAGACGTAGGTATGCAAACACGGTTAACAAAACACACAATGGTAACGTCCTTCGATGTAAGTTTAACGATCCCAGAGAAGGTAAGCTCGGTGGTTTTTCATATTTAGAGAGTCTAAAAAATGTAAAAGGAGACTCCACTGGGCTACCTATTTCAAAGGTAGTTTAGTCGGTTCGAAAAAGGGGTAAACTAGCACTGACAAGATGTCTATTCAAAACCATTTTAACGAGTGTGATAAAGACAAGATCACTCAGCCATTTTTTCATTTTTAAAGAGTCTGAAAAAAACTTAACTATGGACTCCGTCAGGAATGTTCTTCTGGACCATTTTAACAAGTGTAAAATAATAAGGTCACTCGACGATCTTTTCAATTTTAGGGAGTCTGAAAAGAGATTAACTATGGACTCCGTGGGGGCTCCTTTTTCGTAAATTTAGTCCCTCAGGCCCGAAAAAGGGGTAAAATTATACCTGAGGGTACTCTTCTAGAGAACCGAGGCCCCTATAGTATACCTTTGTTCGTACAGTTGACCATCTAGACTGAAAAAGGGGTAAACTACTACGGATAGATGTGACTTCAAATTTCAGTTTAATGAGCATGAAAGGCCACAAGATCATTCGACAATCTTTTCATGTTTAGAGGGTCTGAAAAGGGCTTAAAAGAAGACTCGTGTAAGGAATGTTCTTCTGGACCAATTTAACGAGTGTGAAGAAACAAGGTCACTCGGCAATCTTTTCATCTTTAGGGAGTCTGAAAAGGGCTTAAAGAAGACTCCATGGGGGCTACAATTGATGTATGAAACTGGTTTAGTTAGAGCTCGATGCTAGGCTCAGACCAGGAGTCTCTTCGATGTCAACTTGGGAAGTCTCCCAAAAGGGAAGAAAACACAAACCACAGTGTAAGTCCTCCCACAGTATAGAAACCGTAGTCATGGCTTCAATGATAGCCTTATTTGAAGGCAATTCAAAATCTGAGAAATCACGCAAACGAGGGTCGACAGTCCCAAAGGGTGAAGTAAACTGACCATACTCCATATGATGATGGAGGTTCTGGCCAGGACTGGCAGAGTCTATCAGCGAAGATTCACGAGCACGAGGGCTTGAGGATCTACAAACAACGAGATCATACTCGGAAGGATACTCAAGCCTACTTGGACCAAGAGGGGGAATCAAGGGCTATGATGCCCCCATTGGATACACCAATGGATCAATTGTTGATTCCAAGTCTCGAGAAGGAAAACATGATTTCACAGGTTCCTGCTCAGAAGCAATTGAACACCGAGGATAATTAACATGTGGAGGGGTGGAGTCTACACGAACGCTAAGAACATATAAAGGGGTAATCTGAAATAATGTTGAATTAGGATGGTGATTATCATATGCCAGTTGGTCAATAGTGACAATGCTTCCATTGTGAGGGAAATGCATCACCTGGAAGAGCGTAGACACTACAACATTCATAGCATATACATAATCATGCCCGAGAAGCATATTAAAATCTAACAGGCCTTGCACCACTATAACATCAACAAGGATAGTATTCCCACCTAATGAGATAGGCAACTCAAGAAGAATACCTAAATATTCACTAGGACATCTGTCAAAATCCAGCAACTCATGCGAAGCAGACACAAGCTTGGTAGATCCCAAGACTTTCCAAACCGAGGAGGATAAAATACTTCCAGAGGCTCCCTCATCCACAATACATCAATAAATGTTTGTTGAATTAACTTCAAACTTTATTTGAAAAGGTGCAGCAGAAAGAAGACGAGGCTCAACAAGGTCATTCCAATCAAAGGAAACCATCCTAGGGCTTGGAGGGGGTGTGCTTGGAATGAGCAAAATTCCCCCTTGTTCTGAAAGTATTGAACTGGAAATGCTAAAAACATAGTTGGTAGACACATCACTCCCCAAACGAAGAGTGGGATCATCTGATGACTGCATCAGCATGACCACTTTCGCAACCAATGGCTAAATAGGCTACGTGACTACATGTTCTAAAGGCACCTCACCCCACAAAAGAGGAGTGGGATCAGCTGATGACTGCATCAGCATGACCACTTTCAAAACCAATGGATGAATAGGCTGTGAGAATACATGGTCTAAAGGCACCTCACCCCCCAAAAGAAGAGTGGGATCAACCGACGACTACATTGGCATGACCACTTTCTCGGCCAATGGATGAATAGGCTGAGAGACTACATGGTCTAAAGGCACCTCACCCCCCAAAAGAGGAGTGGGATCAGTCGACGACTGCATCGGCATGAACACATTCTCAGCCAATGGCTGAATAGACTGAGAGACTACATGGTCTAAAGGCACCTCACCCCTCAAAAGAGGATTGGGATCAGTCGATGACTGCATCGGCATGACCACTTTCTCAACCAATGGTTTCATAGGCTGAGAGACTACATGGTCTAAAGGCACCTCACCCCTCAAAAGAGGAGTGGGATCAGTCAATGACTGCATTGGCATGACCACTTTGTCAACCAATGGATGCATAGGTTGAGAGAATACATGGTATAAATGCACCTCACCCCTCAAAAGAGGAGTGGGATTAGCCGATGACTACATCGACATAATCACTTTCTCAACCACTGGTTGAATAGGCTGAGAGACTACAAGATCTAAAGGCACCTCACCCCTCAAAAGAGGAGTGGGATCAGTCGATGACTGCATCAACGCGACCACTTTATCAACCAATGGTTGAATAGACTGCGATGAAATCTCAAAAGACTCATAATCAAAAGAGCTTGCAAACAGGGACCACAATCTTTGTACCTATGGAATTCTAGGGCACAAATGAGTAAGGTGATCTCCCTTGCAAAGCTTGCAAGGGAACTTAGGCTTACGTCCTATCCGTTTAGGTTTCTCAACAGAATTAATGCCCCCAGCATGACTAGAAGTGGTTGATTGCACATCTCCAACATGACTTGTAGAGGTTAGTGATGGGTGGATAACATGACTTGCAGAGGCTACAGACCTATTACCAGTATGACTAGCAGTGAATGGACTTTTTCCCCTAGCATGACTTGCATAGGGTGAGTGTGTGCCCCCAACATAACTTGTAGAGTTTGTGTGTTATTCTTCAATGTGACTTGCAGAGGTTGTCGACCTATCTCCAACATGACTCGCAGAGGTTGGTGATTTCTTCTTCCTATTCTTCCTCTTTCTATTTCATTTAGACTTCTGGTTACTAGTAACTGTACATTCACCAGAGGCAAGAGAAGGAGGAGGAGAAGACATTGTTGACGAAGAAACATCAACAGGGTGCCCATGACTTAAGGTGCTTAACTAAGAAGCATCAAGAGCATTCAGGACATTTGGAATGGTACCCAACCAAACCGGTAGTCTCACATTCAACCCAAGAATGTACAAAGTGGCCATCAAAGGGACACCAACATTTCTGAAGAAGGGAAAAGCACAAGAATCCCCTTGTGAAGGGGCTCCTTGGTTGGTATCACCGGGAAATTTAGCCATGAAGATATTATGCATAGGTTCTCCCTTTTTAGGATCGTTCAAGTCCGTAAAAGTCTCATACACTGACTCTGGTGAACCAGTGTTATCAAAACAACGCCTATAAAGAGGCGGCTCCACATTTCTAAGCAGAAGACTGAAAAGTCCTCTCAACTGGCGGAGTGGGCGGTCTACCACCCTAGGTCAGAGACCCAAATCCACAACTGGCTAACTCACTATGGAAAACTAGGGAGCACAGAGTACACACTAAAAGTTCCTAAAGGCAAATCAAGCAAACGACTAACTAGTTGGAAGAACAGTTACACCAACCAACACTAGAGCAACTTACCGGTGCAAGTGCAACTCGAAAACGGAAGCACCCTCCGGGTATACGCTGCAAAGTGTGGCCCAATGTCTATCCTAGGTACCATGATATACCCCCACAGTCACCTATGTATGTCACTAGAAATATAGGCAACTAGGTTGCCAGCACACGAACAGTCACCAAGCGGGTACAATCGATAGTCGGGTAGACCACAATGAGTAGGGTATCAAGCTCGAAACCTGCCAAGGGTATCGAAAGCAAGTGCTATGGAAGAAAACTGAGGACCTCGAACGGATTCGAGACCCATGAAGCTCCGTGGCAAATGAAATCGACGGAATTCCAAGACAAACCCTCTATATGTGTTCTCCACTACAATTGGTCCGGCTTTGGAGGGGTTATCTCCGCTACCTTTCCACACGCGACCTCGTGTTTAGCCCCTGTGTTAGAGGGGGGTCCTGGATAAATTTCACGTTACTGGACTTCTACACTCCTTATCACGGACTCGTATGTTTTTTTTATAGCCTTGAAGAGTTTCCTCTCCAACCTAAATCAAGGCTCTAGCCTAATCTAGTTGATGGACCCTACAAACATAAAGTCTAGTAATTTTTAATTAGCATTCTTTTTAAGGCTTGATTTACTCAAAAGGGGTACGATAGTGTAACTAATGTTGTTAAGACTCTTTGTGAAAAATGATGAAACTTATATGAACACTGGCAAAGAATGATTATATTTCTTTTCTTTTTTTTTTCTTTTTTTTGAAATGCTTTTAAGATGAGAAGAAAACACAACACTATGCTAATTTATTTATTTTTTTCAAATAAAAATGCAAAGAAAATGCCAAGAAAGAAAGAGCTCTAACAAACTAAGTTTTTTTTTTTTTNTCCAATCAAAGCATAAATAACAAAAGATTATAAAAGAAACTAATGAATGCACGATTCATGGGACGATTCAAAATGCAACTCATTTTTCTTAAAATTTCAAGCTAAAAATAAGTTTAAAAAGATAGGAAACACAAAAAATGTTCTAAATGAAAAAGCAAGCTATAACAGAGTCCAAACCTAAGCTAAGCTGTTATGACAGAGATGAAGAACCCTGAGAGATATAACTCTTGACAAGGGAAAGGATGATTGCCTCTCCTTAAACAAAAAATTTCTCAACAGGTACGCTACTGACAGTTCAACAACCAGTGTGTGCATGCGAGCTGTGTATGGTCAGAGCATGTGTACACACATGCAGAATGTATGCAGGCCGCGTGTAGCTTTGCAACTCTTCAAAAATGAAAAGAAAAGAAATCAAGCACTGGCAGAGACTACTGGTATTGAGAACTAGAATCTCTTGAAGACTCAAAAACTTACTTTGACAGAAAAAGAAAACAATTGAAGGAAAATTTCATAGAACAAAACCAATCTGAGGTGAAACCTAAGCTATAGAATACAAACAATAAAGACTGGAATGAGTTCCAGAAAACCCCTGAGAAGAATTATTTCTGACAAGGGAGAGGATGACTGCCTCTCTAAAAGAAATTTTCTGAAATCATACACGTGACTGACACTTCCTTAGATAGCGTGTACACGCGGGCTGTGGGAAGGTAGGGCGCGGGTACACATGTGCAGACCTTATACAGGCCACATGTACCTCTTTGGGTCTTGAAAACAAATGCATTCAAGAAAAGAAACAGAGATAACTGGTATGGAAGACCAAAATCTCTGTTAGCTCAGACTTTTGTAGAAACTTTAAAAACAAGGAATGGAACCAGTTCTTAAAAACACCCAAGAAAAAATATTCCCAGAAACCCTAAAGATCCCCAGTATGGTCACCAATTATGTTGTGGGTGGGAAATCCCTCCTACGGACTAGCACTAAGGATTTTATCATGCATGCAGAAATGACCTAAAGATTCTTACTTTTTACCATCATCCCATGCCTAAACCCCATTACTCATATGTAAATACACGGCTCAAGAGATTAAGTTGATGTACCTTATTTTCCGTGTTTGATGTCAATCCCTTTTTGCGCTTGGTCGTTCTTTGACTGCAACTCTCCTCCCAATACTGACCTTCATTCACTAAAGACAAACAAAGAACTACACATGCATTTTATCTATGAATTAACGGGTTAGAGATTTAATCAATAATACAATCAATATTCCAATAATGACAATCTCATATGGCGGGATAGGAAAATCAATTCTTTTATTAACTTCACAATGATACCTTACAATGATAAAGTCGGTTACTACTCCTCGATCCTTCTCCTGAGCTCTTCTTCCACTATCTTCCAACTGTTTTTCTCTATACTTATCTTTGCACAAGGATGGCTAAAGGTTGGGACAAAGGGAATGCTCAATCGGGTATAGTTTCTTTACTATGATTCTCCTCCTTTAAAATGGGACCCCTACCCTTCTTTTATAGGTTAGAAGGAGCTAGGTATTTGGTCGAATGATTGGCCATGCATGGCCAAAAGGTTTAGTTAACTTACCCAAAGTTGTGTGTTCCATCAACAACTTTCCTTTTTTCGTGCTTTTGTAGGTACATGCAGGCTGTCTTGGGTCATATAGTGTGTACACACATGCAGTAATGGAGCAGGGTGTGTGGGCCTTTATAAAAGGGTTTTTTAAGAAGATTTGTTTAGCAATGTTTTGGCAAAGAAGGAATCTAAGATGACTTGATGCCAGGTGAGCATGTATGGTGCAAATTAGGGTTATAACAACGTGAGCTTGAAATTGAGGGAGCATCTGATAAACCTTGTCGAGGCCATGACAGAGAGAAAATATATGAGAGTATGCAGACAACAGGAAGAAGGTCACGAGCTTGATGTTGAGGGAGCATCTGATAAACCTCATAGAGGTCGTGAAAGAGAGAAAATATCTGAGAGTATGCAGAGAACGGGCCCTGAGTAGAAGGTCGTGATATTGATGCTAAGGAAGCATCTAATAAACCTCGCAGAAGTTGTTAGGGTCCTAACCCGCACATAGGTAGATCAATATATTCGGATGTAATAAAGGTCAATATTAATAAGGCCTTTCAATAAAATAGAATAAGGCAGATGTAAGAAGACCTAATAGAAGCTTCCACTTCTAGAAGGATCTTCCTCTAGATGCTTCTCTTGATAGGCATATTTAGTATAAATAAGGGTCGAGGGTATGAAAACCCTAGCTTGGAGATTATTGTAACAGAGCACTGCTCGACTGGAGGTTTCCCCCTCGAAGAGGCCTATGAACATTGCTTTTTGAATCAAAGTGTTATTTATGTTGTTATTCTTATATCATTTCTGTGTTATTGTGGAGATTATGCTGGTTATATTACTGTTATTCTACCATTTCTAGCATTTTATTTTTGTTCTGCATACTTTTTATATCTGGTATATTACAAGTGGTATGAGAGCACTTTCTTTGGCAGAAATTGTGGGAATTTTTTTTTAAGGGTAGAGACGTATTTCGGCATCTTTAAGCCATAGAGATCTATCGTTACACGCATAAACCCGTGGTTGAGGGATTCATACACGCAGGAAATACAAGTGGTTCTTAAGCACACATCTGTTGGCCACCCTCGTAACCCCTATTGGTACCCCTTTGAGTGGTAGTGCATCAGACAACACCTGTGTACGGATCGGCCTAGATTTCCTAAAGCCCTCTTTAGATAAACCGATCAGCTGCCTGACTGCTATAGTGCCACTGAGAATAGCACTTGGGAAGATACTCTCTAGTACCTGGGTAGTCGGGTAGTACGGATAAGGGTATGGTCTATCCTCCTTAGTTAGTGCCCTGAGATATTGGGTCGAGTACTATTGTTGGACCTCGCACGTATATCAAAGAGCTATAGCACAGGGCAAACCCTTGAATACCTAACCTTTGGGGGACATAAACATAAACAAATTAAAACAGACAAGACCTATTGTCACGCAACTGTGTTCGGGTTGCCAAGTAAATACACATTTCTTTCTGGTTAAGAATTTGGGGATTTCATTGTTGCTGTATTCTTCAGACCGGAGTATAACTCCGCAGGTGTAAAAAAAAAAAAAAAAAGTCTGGAAATTTTTTCACCATTATTTGAGACCTAGTCCATTGGATTCATCTCTTCTCCCTTATCACATTCATCCATATCATTTTTCGGAAAAAATTTTGACCCCACCCACCCTTTTTCAGTTCATCCATCCTCATGGCCCATATCCATAGCCAAGACCTGGAAGCTCGCTTCAACACCTTGCAATCTGGTTTCCTCGAGACCCAAAAAGAAGTGAAACAACTCAATGCTATTGTTGCCTCCATCAATTCATCCATCAATACAAACATAAATACAACCATGCAGTCCTCAATGGAGGAAGTCAAATAAGAAATGACCACCCATCTTGAATCTTTCTTTGCATCACTCTGCACCAAACTGAAGATCCCTACAGATGACCCTTTCTCTGATGCACCTCTAAAGACTGAAGGTGAACATTCCTCTCATTCCCATACCTTTCAGCCCCATCACTTTCAACGTGACCTACGCCTTCCACGGGTGGATGTGACCAAATTTGATGGTTCGTACCCCACTGGTTGGGTCACCCAAATGGAACATTATTTATCTTTATACGACATTACATATGACTTGGCCAAACTCCGATATGGTGTTCTCCATCTAGATCAAGAACGTTGGCAATGGTGGCAATGGAGAAAAACTTCCCGTCAAGGGTATATTGCTTGGACCCAATTTGTGACTGAGCTTTATGAATGCTTTGACACTAACACCAACCATTTGGGTCATTTGACAAAGTTGAAACAATCAGAAACAGTAGAAGACTTCATAGCTACCTTTGAGCGCTTGGCTTTTCGAACAGAGGGCATGACTGATGCTTTCTTTCGAGAGTGTTTTATCAGTGGCCTCAAGGAGGAGATTCGGGCCCATGTCCTCATGGCTCGACCTTGGAGTTGGGTGGAGGCTACTAAAAAAGATAAAGAAGCACATCAGGTTGTATCCTCTCAAAACTGTAAACCCTCCTTTATCCCTCACCCTAAACCCGTAAATCCCACTACTCCCTCCGCCCCATTAAAGAACCAAAAATTGACCAGGGTTGAAATGGTTGAATGCCAACTCAAAGGCCTTTGTTATAATTGTGATGAAAAATATTTCCTGGGCCACAAGTGTAAGGAACAAAAACTTTTTATGGCCATCTCTAAGGATATTTCGGAAGAGGATGTTGAAACTCCCCTTATGCTTGAGTCACCTGAAATCACTGACATAACCCCTCCCTTAGACCCTCCCGAAGTGGAACCAATCATTTCCCTCAATGCTCTCACTGGCTTCTCAGCCCCCCAAACCCTCAAGTTAATTGGTTACATCAAGCATCAGAAGGTCAACATTCTGGTTGATAGTGGAAGCACCCATAATTTTATTCATCGCCGCATTGCCCAAGAAACTCATTGCTACATCCATGCCATCAAAAATTTCCAAATCATGATTGCCAATGGTGGTTCCATGAAATGTGGAGGGCATTGTGAAAATGTGTGTCTCCAAATCGGTGACTACCACCTAAAATCCCATATGTTTGCTATAGACATGGGTGGTTGTGACATTGTGTTGGGTGCAGACTAGCTAAGGAATTTGGGTCCCATTCTCATGGATTTTAAGGCATTAACCATGCAATTTGACCAGGAAGGCCACCAATATAAATTCCAAGGCATCAAGGTTGGTTCACCTGAGTTCATTAGTTCCCATCACATGGAAAAGCTGCTCAAAAAAGGTCATTCTGGTGTCATTGTCCAACTCCATGCCATACAAGCAGCAGAGACACCCCTGGTGCTGGAAGACCTCCAAGCCCTCCTTTCTAAACACTAAATGGTATTTTCCACTCCTCAAGGGCTCCCTCCTTCCTACAGTGTTCATGATCATTCCATTCCCCTTGTACCTGGAAGCCTTCCTCCCAATATCCGTCTGTATCGCCACCCCTTTTCACAAAAAAATGAAATTGAGAAAATGGTCCAGGAACTCCTTACTGTAGGTGTTATCTTCCCTAGTACGAGCCATTACTCTTCTCCTGTAGTCATGGTCATGAAGAAATAAGTTTCTTGGAGAATGTGTCCTGACTTCCGTGCCCTCAATAAACTGACCATTAAAGACAAATTTCTCATTCCTGTCATTGATGACCTCCTGGATGAATTGAGTGGTGCCCAATTCTTTACTAAACTTGATCTTCACTCGAGCTATCACTAGATACGTATGAAGGAGGCAGACATTCCCAATATGGCCTTTCGAACTCATGAGGGCCACTATGAGTTTTTGGTCATGTCCTTTGGCTTGTGTAATTCCCCCTCCACCTTCCAAAGCCTCATGAATCATGTCTTCTATCCTTTTCTCCGTCATTTTGTATTAGTTTTCTTTGATGATATCCTAATCTATAGAAAAACCTAGACAGACCATCTTACTCATGTGGATCAAGTTCTCCATCTACTCTCTTAGCACAAAATTTTCCTGAAACATTCTAAATGTGCTTTTGGTGCCTCAGAAGTAGAATACTTGGGTCATCTGGTTGGCAAGGATGGCGTCAGGGTGGATTCGAAAAAGATTGAATCTATGCAAGACTGGTCGCACCCAAAGACTCTCAAAAGCTTGCGTGGATTTTTGGTCTTAATAGGGTATTATCGCAATTTTGTTAAGAATTATGGCAAGATTGCAGCACCTCTCACAGCTCTCCTAAAAAAGAACTCTTTCACTTAGACTCCAGCCGCTGCTCAAGATTTTCAAACCTTAAAGACGGCCATGTGCACCACTCCGGTTCTGGCCCTTCCTGATTTCACAAAGACCTTTGTGTTGGAATGTGATGCCTCAAGGAAAGGTATCGGTCTTGTCCTTATGCAAGAGGGTCGACCTTTGGCCTTCACCAGCAGGAAAGTATCTAAAAGGAATCTGGGCAAACCCATCTATGAAAAGGAAATGTTGGTTATTCTGCATGCCATTGATATGTGGTGTCCTTACCTCTTGGGGCAATGTTTCCAAATTAAGATAGACCATCAAAGCCTCAAGTACTTTCTGGAACAATGCATTTCCTCCCCAGAGCAAGAAAAATGGGTGACTAAGCTCTTTGGATATGATTATGAGATCATTTACAAGAAGGGAAAAGACAATGTGGTGGTGGATGCACTGTCCTGAAAATATGAAGAAGAAGGATCCCTGTTTTCTCTTTCCTTCATTGTACCAGATTGGATCCAAGTTGTGCGCTAGGAATGGCTACAAGATCCCAAAAGTTCACATCTAATCCAACAATTGCAGACTAATGCTCCAACTCCCCCGGGGTACTCTTGGCTCCAGGATGAGCTTCGATACAAAGGCCGTTTGTATTTAAGTAAACAATCAAATCTTAAATCCACAGTACTTTTTGAGCTTCATGATACACCCACAGCGGGGCACTCCGGGTTCACCAAAACCTATGACAGGGTCAAACGTTCTTTCTTCTAGGATGGTATGAAACATGAAATCCATAATTTTGTCGCTAAATGTGAGGTGTGTCAACATAATAAGGGAGGAACAATCAAATCTCTAGGCACACTACAACCGCTTCCAATTCCACCTGCTATTTGGAAGGATATCTCTATGGACTTTATTACCGGCTTACCCAAATTGGGAAATAAATCAGCCACAATGGTGGTTGTGGATCACCTTTCCAAGTAGGCTCATTTCTGTGCTCTTTAACACCCATTTACTACATCCACGATGGCTCAAATTTTCATGGACCAGGTCTTCAAGCTTCATGGCATGCCGCACTCTATTGTTTTTTATCGTGACCCAAATTTCACAAGCAATTTTTGGTAAGAACTGTTTAAGCTATAGGGCACCCAATTGCATCTAAGAATAGCTTATCATCCCCAAACTGATGGTCAAACGGAAGTTGTCAACAAGTGTTTGGAAACATATCTAAGGTGTTTTTCCTCTAAAAAGAAAAATCAGTGGGCTCAATGGTTACCCCTAGTTGAATGGTGGTACAACACTTCCTACCATATAGCTACACGCATGACTCCTTTTGAAGCGGTATATGGATAGAAGTCACCTTCAGTTCTCTCATACTTACCGGGTACCTCGAAGGTCCAGGCGGTTGACCAAACACTTACAGTTTGAGAGGATATTCTTTGTACCCTTAAAGAGAACTTGTTCATGGCACATAATCACATGAAGCAACAAGCAGATAAAGGTCACTCTGGACGTCAATTTGCAGAAGGGGATCAGGTGTTTCTACGACTGCAACCATACAAGCAAACTTCCCTCAAGGCCGAGCAGTGTTAGAAGCTAGCACCGAAATTTTATGGTCCTTATACAGTTCTCAAGCATGTGGGACAAGTTTCCTATCAGTTAGCTCTACCTAGTCAGTCAAAGCTACATCCTATTTTTCATGTTTCATGCTTAAAGAAGGTGATTGGAACTAGGTGCCAAATTCAAACCAACCTTCCCGAGTTAGCTGAAGAAGGATCCATTTGGCTACAGCCAGAAGCAGTTTTGGACCAGTGTGAACATCGCCTGCGTCAGCGAACCATCAAGGAAGTGCTAGTCCAGTGGAAAGATACAACTCCAGCAGATGCCACTTGGGAACTAGCTACCATTCTACAACAGTTTCGACATCTCAAACCTTGAGGACAAGGCTATTTTTAAGGGGGCAGACATGTTAGGTTCCTAACCTACACATAGGTAGATCAATATATTCGGATGTAATAAAGGTCAATATAATAAGGCCTTTCAATCAAATAGAATAAGGCGAATGTAAGAAGACCTAGTAGAAGCTTCCGCTTCTAAAAGGATCTTCCTCTAGATGTTTCTCTTGATAGACATATTTAGTATAAATAAGGGTCGAGGGTATGAAAACCCTAGCTTGGATATTATTGTAGCAGAGCGTTGCTTGACTGGAGGTTGCCCCCTCGAAGAGGCCTGTGAACATTTCTTTCTAAATCAAAGTGTTATTTCTGTTGTTATTCTTATATCATTTATGTGTTATTGTGGAGATTATGTTGGTTATATTACTATTATTCTTCCATTTCTAGCATTTTATTTCTGTTATGCATAATTTTTATATCTGGTATATTATAGAAGTTGTGAAAGAGAAAGGATCTGTAAGAATTGGCATAAATTCCTTGGTGATATCATGGCTTCGTATGGGGGTGGCCAGAGCACTAAGAATGAATGCCTTTGAGCCTATGGTTGGGTGGAAAGGTGGACACCCATAATCCTTTAGTTGGCTGCAACCTGTAATAGATAAGTATTCTCATATCATGTGTAATTGAAATGTAACTGTATATTAAAGTTGGATGTCCTATGAATGTTTCAGGGATGTGCATGTTTTCTTAATGGTTATACTGTATCCCTTTAATTCTGCCTGATTGTGTGTTGGCACAGGGGTAGACCCGGGGTTCAACGCTTCAACAATGCACCAAAAAACCCTAACTATCATCCCTTTTAGAAACACCTGCGAAGAAGATGAAGTCTCACCCAAGGTAGAGGCAGGGGTGGTTGCAGGACTCAAGTGTCTGCAACCTGGATGGGACACAGATTTGTGATTACAATACTCTAACAAAGCACTTATCACTTACCATTCATTAGTATTTAACCATTATTTACTTCACAGATAAAACCCTAATTACAGAGCATCACAGTATTCGATTAGATCTAACACATCTAAGAACTTAGCATATGGAAATAGATCAGATCTAGCATACATTCACATCACTAAGCACTAAGATATCATGTCAGATTCATCTAAACATACATTATTGCACTAAGCACAAATCACATGAAAACAATAACAACCATAATACACAAAGCAACCATAACACGAGATATATGTGGTTCACCCCAACGTGGGGCTACGTCCACCAACTCTTCTTCTTCTATTATCTTCTGTCAAGCTTCTTACAGGCACCGAGCATCAAAAACCTACTCCGCGGAGGACAGGAGATCTGCGCGCACCTCGCTAGACCCTCCTTCCCCGAGCTAGGTTACAACACAAAGCCTTCTATAGTCTGTGCACAGAGCACTACATACAATCTACACTTAGCTTCACAAATCTCAACATACACTAAGCATAGAGCCTCTTACAATACTTTCACTTAGAAATTCGGCTCACAAAAACCTTCTATCACCCCCTTACTTAATTCGCCTACTTATCTATTTATACATTACAAAAGGTCCTCAACATGGGTAAACCCATGGGCTGACATCCCCATACCCATTACATAAGCCAAAACCCAAAAGTGCCCTAAAAAGGGGCTGAGATCCCGCTATCTCCGCTTCGACTTGCGCTCCGCCTTCGACCAACCTGTCGAAGTCCCAAAATAGGTCAAACATGACCAAGGATATCCAAAACTTGGTCCAGGGCCAATAGGCCCCCAACACTCACCTGTGACTCGTCTCGAGTCACTCTGATCTGGGTAACTCTACCTCAAAGGCCTCGAGCTACTTCAACCTGTTTCTTTTCCAAGGCCTCCTGCTTGGAAAACTCCTGAGGAACTGCCTCATTCATAGGTCCCTCTAAGCGTTGTTCTACTGAAGTGACTACCTATTCCATCTTTGTTCCTCTACCTTCAATTTCCTCAAAAAGCATGCTAGCTGCATCCTGGACTGGCTAGAGATTCTGAGTTACTTCCATGACTTTGCTTTGTATGGCATGGACCTATTGTTGAGTTGTGCACTTTTCTTGGGATCTTTTCATCCTCTCAACTACTGACAGGAGTTTCAATTGCACTTGTATGGTTGTTTCTTGCTGCTTTGCCTCCTGGAGCTGTGAATCTAGTGTCTTTAGTTCAAGTTCCTCTATAAGTCACTCATAAGTCTGCACATTGCAATCACTTAGTTGTTTACATTCCATGGCTAAGGCCTTGATTCTCTCAACTATGCTCCAGGCAGTTGCTTCTCTCTATTCTCGGATGTCCTGCAGAGTGTTTGGCACTGTTTGTAGCTCCAAATCTGTTACTCTCTATTGAAGCTACTGAATGGCTTCAACAAGATTTTCCACTTTCTCTTCCACTAGGTCTTCTTCCATCTATTCCCAACCTATCACGGATCGAAGTTCTCTGTTGACTGCTTCTTTGACTCCAACCTGCTCCGTGAGCAGTCGTTCTTTCTCCTACTAGATCTACGCTTTATCCTCTTCGAACTTAGTTTGGAGGTCCTCCTTCTCTTGTTGCACAACTCATCATTTCTCTATCACTTCCTTTTGTGCTTGCTTCAGGGCCACTGTGGCATGTTCTTTATCCTCTTGCACGCGACAAAGGAAATCTTTGGTCGCATCATCTATTCTATGGATTTGGGTAGGCTCATCTCCCAACTCTATTTCATCTGATGGCGGGGGCGCAGTGGACATTGTGTGGCTAGAGTGAAAGACTTGTTGTGCACCTCTTATATCTGCTTCAATTCTGTCATAGATGGTTTCTTTCTTGACTTCATCACATTGTAATAGATCTTCTGAGGTATCTAAGATAGCAACAATTATTATGTCGATGTCATTCATCGTGAGTACAGTCTCCATCTGTGGTTTATTGAATTTAGATTTCTTCCGCGATGTAGGTTTCATGGGGGAAACATTTTTTTTCTTAGATGGATCTGCGTCATTAGGGGGATTATGTGGCAATGTTACTTCTCCTTTCTTTTGTTTATCTTCTTCCCTATTGTTTTCTTTTTTATCTACTTCGTCATCACCTCCTCCTCCTAGTGATTATGAAGAAGTTTCATCTGATACATTGTTTAGCTACTGTGCCTCTTCTTTCTTCCTCTTTTTACTACTTCCAGGTGCATCGTACTCTTCGTGGGTAACCACCAGACTTTCGATTATGTCAGGGTCGGACAGTTCGGCCTGGTCCATTGGGATCAAGAACTCTGTGGGCCATTCCTTAATCATTTATTCCATGTCCTCTTATGTAAGATTATACTATGATTGAATGTCTTCTTTATGCTCATCTGCAAGTGCAGTGATATATATAAAATGCCTATCTACATAGAACTTTTACATTGTCCTGAACCTATGAAGGGTGTTCGATGTCGTACGAGGGAAAGACTCGATATCCATCTTCAGTTGTAGGTAGTATCCATGGAACACCGTGTTCAAATGCCATTGTTTCCCCATATCGCTCGTATACTAGAGCATGGTGAACTTCGCGGCTACCGGTTCGAATGGTTCAATGTCAGGGAAGGTCTCTCCTTCTGGCATCTCCCAAGAAATAAACGCGATGAGGATTAGAAGCCAGCTAAAATGGAACTCATAGCCCTGATCCCAAGCTTCGCAGCAATCCAATTCTAACTGGTTGACTAAGTAACTAGCCCAGTTCATTTGGAGTCCTTCCACGCATTTTTCAGCGAGGTCAACAACAAACCTCGTGACCTACGTGGGTTTGTTCTTCCTTACTAGCTTACCAGCAATCAACTCGAAATCAAGGTGCACTATGCTATTTTGAATAGAGGCTACCTTGTAGCCTCGCATCCCCTTTTTCACATTGTCATAGGTGTCTTTAATCCTCAGTGTCAGGGCACGGTCTGCAGCCTTCCCTAGGTAAAATTCCTATGGATCTGGTCCTGGCATGCTTAATCCGGTGATCCTATGGATCAACATCAGATCGACGATGATGCATCTATCTAGCCATAAGTAACTGCCATGGAAGCATGAAAGCAGGAGTTTAATGCACGCGTTAACCTCCTGATGCCTTCCAAAATTTGGTATCTTCATTACATTCATAATAGTGGACTGCGTGATGTTCATGGTCCACGATTGGGGAATGATCTTCGATTTCTTTCCCTTCATCTTGGTCACGTATTTTTGAGGTGCAAGCATGCCATAGCTCTTGCGGTCTCTCATATTGTAGTCATCGATCTTCAGGGTTAGGATCTGCTCCAGCTGTGCTTTAACTGTGTGTATCCCCTTCGAGAGGTATGTCGTAATCAGGGTGTAATCAAAGTCCCTCAGGAAACTGTCATGACTCACCACATCGGCCAGGGGTGGGATGTAGTTGAGCAGGATGGATGGGATTAACTTCACATTTTCCAAGTCATCTCGATGCGTGGTTCTTTTCTCGGTCGTAGCTCGGGATGGTCTCGATCCGTGAGAAGTCAATGAAGAGGCTTACACTCCTCTCGTCGACAAAGCTTGAACTCCTGTGGACGTTACCTTCTCAGTCATTAGATCAATTATAATTTCCTCTAATGACATTTCTACTGCGCTAATTTTGTCCGACATGAACACTTGAGATCGGGTATCTCAGGTCGATGAACAAATACTCAATGCAATAGAATGGGTGACAAAGTCTCGATAAACACAATGCGGTAGCTCTCTGTGGGCTAAAGGAATCATTGTTTGCAAAATTGTTCTCAGTGCAATGTTCGACGGGATAAATAGATAACACCGTAATGGTTTCTTCCAACAGGTTGAAAAGACTTAATTAATGAAATCCCATCTATTATGGAGCGGTCCCAATGATCCAATGGAGAGATTTTGGTCCATAACTTCTCTTCTTACCATTCGGGAGCATCAGTCTAACGCTCATAATGCCTCCAATGGTTATATTTCTTTGTCATGGCAAATTTCCATTCTCCGTTGTTCTGATATTCCGGTGAAGTTCAAATTCTAGAAACCTTCCTTCTACGAAGTTCTTCCTAGAGCTTCTTGCAATTTTTCTAACTTTGCTTTCTTCTTGCTGAGTTTTCTATCTTTTTTTCCTGTAATTTGAGCTACTGGGTTCCTCTTCCCATTTTGATTCTTATCTTCTCTTGGCATAGTAAATTCCCGTTGTTGATGATCTTTCATAGGGTTCAAGGGCAATACTTCTTCTCTATTTGGGGTAGGTGCTCTACCTTCCTGTATGGACAATTTTTTCAAATATGTTTGTGTTCTTTCACCTTCGACATCTAGATCCCTGGTCCTTAGAAGCTTCGACTTGTTCTCTTGTTCTTCTATTAAGTGTGTTATTCTCCTAGTCATGAAATCTGTTAATTCTTTCTTTTTATGTTCTAGGGCATCCTCTTATTTTCTTTGAATTTGGTCTCTCTCAATCCAGGTTTTTCCTAATAGCATAGCAAATGGGGCATTGTTCTCAATAAACTTAATGACCTCAAATTATTCCTCTGTCTAAGTTCCATGAGCACTCATAGATGTCTGGGTAAGTCTTCCACATAGGTTGATTAGCTTTCCTCTAAATAATTCTATTCCTCCCAATGACGGAATCATAGCAGGTTTTCCCAAAATTTCCCAAGTTCTTTCTGTCATGATATTCACCTGTGTTTCCTCATCCAGAACACAGTCTATTTTGAAGTCTCTTATTCTTTCTTCTATGCACTCTTTGTATTTTAAGATATCTGATAGATTGGTGTCTCTGTGATCATTCAGGGTTTCTTTCATCTGTATTAATACAGTCTCTAATTCTTTCTGGGATTCTGCCATAATCTTAGTCTCTTGGCCTTTCTCATGGTTTTCTTGTTCCATATTCATTCTTTCAAGATTATAAATAATTCTAGTGCAATCCAAAACTTCATGGTCCATACATTTACAACAGAGACAAATAGGTCTTATGCCAGGGAATTCCTTAGCAAGATGTCCCAGTCTTTTGCAGTTGTAACAAAGGGTTAATCCTCTCTTTCTCTTAAATGATCCCCAACCTTTCCTATATTGTGCACTAGGATCATAGTAACTAGCCTGCAAAAAATTCTTTCTAGGGTCCTACATCCATTTGTTAGTCCAAACATTCTTTCTATGCATAGAAATAACATATCTATCAGATCTACTAATATCAAATATTTTGTCTTCTAATTGTGCCCTAGTTTTCAGACTAGGACAAAATTTATCAAACGTACCTAGATCCATACTTTTGAAAAAACAAAATTCACTTATCTTACTTTCAACAGAGCATAAAGCTTTCAGATCTTAAAATTTTCACTATTCTTACCTTTTTCAAAGCACCCATCTTTCATATCTTACCTCTTTTCTTCAGATCAGAATTCTCTTCTTAGCACAGGGCTTCACAAGTCAAGTGGAATACTACGCACTAAAGAAACATATATATGCATAGAGCTCTTTCTTTTCCTCAATTCCTAGCAATCATAGTTTCAAGTCCCGGAAACGGAACCATTTGTTGGCACATGGGCAGACCCTGGGTTCAATGCTTCAACAATGCGCTAACAAAACCCTAACTACCGTCCCTTTCGGAAACACCTATGAAGCATATGAAGTCTCACATGAGGTAGAGGCAGGGGTGGTTGGAGGACCCAAGTGTCTGCAACCTAACTGGGACATAGATATGTGATTACAATACTCTAACAAAGAACTTAGCAGTTACCATTCATTAGTATTTAACCATTATTTACTTCGCAGATAAAACCCTAATTATAGACAAGCACAGTATTCGATCAGATCTAACACATCTAAGAACTTAGCATATGGAAATAGATCATATCTAGCATTTATTCACATCACCTAGCACTAAGCTATCATTTCAGATTCATCTAAACATACATTACTACACTAAGAACAAATCACATGAAGCACATAACAACCATAATACACAAAGAAACCATAACACAGGATATACATGGTTCACCCTAGTGTGGGGCTACGTCCACCAACTCTTCTTCTTCTATTATCTTCTATCAAACTTCTTACAGGCACCGAGCATCAAAACCCTACTCCACGGAGGACAGTAGATTTGCGTGCACATCGCCAGATCCTCCTTGCCCGGGCTAGGTTACAGTACAAAGCCTTCTACAGTCTATGCACAAAGCACTACAGACAATCTAGACTTAGCTTCGCAAATCTCAACATACACTAAGCACAGAGCCTCTTACAATACTTGCACTTAGCACTTCGGATCACAACAACCTTATATCACCCCCTTACTTATTTCACCTAGTTATCTATTTATACATTACAAAAGGGACTCAACATGGGTAAACCCATGGCCTGACATCCCCATACCTGTTACATAAGCCCAAAACCCAAAATTTCCCTAAAAAGGAGTCGAGATCCCGCGATCTTTGCTTCGACTTGTGCTCCACCTTCGACCATCCTATTCAAGTCCCTCAAACCTAACCAAGGATATCCAAAACTTGGTCAAGGGCCAGCATTGTGTATTTAAACAAGTAAGGAGTTATCTGGCTTGTACACATAAATGATTGATACCTCTGGTGGCTCAAGTTAAAATAAATTAAATGTGAGTTCGTTGACCTTGGGCATAGTTTCACATGTACATTTCAACTCTCCCAGTCATTCTGAGTCTCTTGGAGGAAGGAGTCTGTTAAGCTCAGGAGAGGTAGTGCATGTACACACAGGCTCTCTTTGAGGCGAGCAGAGAGCGAGAACCTATTAAGTTCTAGAATTGATGAATGAGCACAAGGGGTGTGCCAAAGATTATTCTAAGTGTTAAGATCAAGATAAATAGCGAAAATTGCCTAAGTATTTTAGAGTTGACGAAGCCCAGGAAGGGTTGTGAAATTCAAGTATTGAAAGGGAAGATCCTTTCCTTTGGAAGACAAAGGGATGAAATTAGTTCAGGAGGAGACAAAGCTCTTCACGGCCCTCGGATCAGGAGAAGGTATGTGGATGTTAATCCTTCTATCCCTTTGGACTTCGCAGGTTTGGTGAATTGGGTATATTCGTTGTATAGGAGATGAATCCCCGGAAGTCCTGAAGTTCTGAAGCTATGGGACGTATATCTAAGGATTCCTGGGAGCTATCCCGACTGTTGAATCTACAATTTAGTCATTCTAGCATTAACTTCTTCGGGAGGACATGGGTATTGTAAAATCAAAACCCTCGAAGGCCAGAGATGATTTCGACCGTCCATCATAAAGGGTGCATGGTAGTAGATCCTTTAGTCCAGAGACTGGACACTACAGGATTTTATAAGTGGGGAGTGCTTGAAATCACTGAAGTCGTGAAGTCTTGAAGTGTCGGAATATATCCTAGTCATTGGCACAAGAAGACACATGGCACATCTTAGTCGTCTGTCAGTTGGAGACACATGGGGAGATATCCCGCATTCCATAGGAGTGAGAGAAAAATGGTGGAAGGACTCCCAAAGTCATAGGGAGACAGAGAAGATCTGAGCCATCCGTTGGTAAGGACATGTGTTTCTAGATCCCACTTTCTGGAGCAGAAGTACATCGGAAGAGTTGTAGAGTAGAGGTGTGAGGGCTCCCAAAGGCCAAATTCACGAAGTCATCTTAGTCGTCCATGAAGGAGGACACGTGGAAGAATATCTTCCACTTCAGATAAAATTCACTCCGGAAGAAAGTGGAGTTGGAGGATCCAGAACTCCCGAAGGCCGAAGTGTTGTATTTCATTAGATCCGTCAATTCTTTGAGGAAATTATTGAAATAATGTAACTACAAAGAGTATTCTTATTATTATTTAATTTATTATTCACTGGATCAATCTCCATTGTGGATTGATCTTGTCGGCTATTGTAATAGGAACAAATCCCCTTTTGTGGATTGGTCAAATGTTAATTATAATAGGCAGAATAAGAAGTCAACCCCAATAGATATTAAAGAGGCCCCATAATGTAATTAAGGTGGTTATAACCACCCAGTGGGAGAAGTCGGCCTTGCCAATGAAGAGACATTTCACACGTGCCAGTCTAATATAAATAAGGAGGCTAGTGCCTTAATTAGACACACAACTCATTTGCTAATTTGAGAGACAAGTTCAGATATGTTGCTGCAGAAGAAGGAGAGAGAGAGAGTGGCACATCTCTGGGAGAGGACTTTTTGTATTAGTCTAAAATTTCTCTTGGCATTGTATTGGTTATCTATATTAAGGAAGTTTTGTTGGGTTTTCATCCCCTAGAGGGTTTCCCAGGATAAATGTTGTGTCTCTTGTGATTATGTATTTCTTAGTGATCTTGGATTATGCTATTGTTATCTAATGAAATGAAAACATCTATAATAATGGCTTAAACATTAACATGGTTTCAGAGCCAAGCTGAAGAGAGCATCTTTCACAAGAGAAAAGTGAAAAACATCAATGTTATCGAACATGAAAATTAGGGCTTTTGTTGGTGAGGTATTTTAGCGCTAAAACCATCTAGAAAAGTGAGCCCTCCCCCAAGGATCATTTTGGCACCTTCAGCACACCTTTTCAGTGGCTAGATCTCCCAGAAAGTGAAACGCTAGTTTTCACAAAGTACTAGAAAACCAGAAAACCAGAGTACAAGAAGTACCAGAAGTACCAGAGTACCAAAAGTACCAGAAAACCAGAAGCACTAGTCCAGAAATCCACAAATCAAGTTTGAGGAGGTAAGAGTTGGATTTTCATAAATTTGACTGCACCAGCTAACTCACCTCAGCTCAACGCATCTATCCCCTGGATCAGAATTTCAAAATTTGAAGTTTGAAAAATTAGGGTTTCCTCATAAAACCCTAAGTTGCAGTTACAGTAGCAGTCTCAGAACTAGTTGCAGTTGTAGTACCAGTTGCAATTGAAGCCATACTACCAGTTGCAGTCACCCTTGAAGTTTTTAAAGAGTTGGTAATAATTACCGCTAATACTAGATGGTGCCACCACCTGCAAATGCTATCAGAGGTATGTACTCACATATGTTTAAATAGTTAAACTTTAAAGAGTATTTGCAGGAGAAGGCATCTCTTGCCATAGATCCAGAAGGAACTTAAGATCCAACACATTCAAAGGAATGAAGAAACCTAGGTGTGATTATTCTAATATGCATTATTATTTTGATGAGTGTTGCATGTTGTAGATATGACCATCATTCTAAACTTTTTTGAGTCAAGGTATTAGATGGATTAAAAGTTGAGATCATGGAGCTTATCCTCTAACCCAACCTTATGTCAAGATAGTGTATTGTCTTAGTACAGCAGACAGGTTGACGAAAGCACTCGTCATCTTGAGTGAAGGAGACTTGTAAGAAAAGAGAGCACTCATTCCTAAAGACAAGGCTCCAGGTTTGATTAAATCAAGTTGATAATATTCAAAGGTACACATGACAAGTTGATGACTATAGTTGAGATAACAGTCTTTGTAAAGTATTATACTTGATAGCATGTGATCATATAGAGGTAAATGCTTTGCCTGATACAACTAACACCTCCTTTAGGAGAAACCTCATTTGTTAGTTCCAGGTTGCCATGGAAGAATGCTTGGTCACAACACTATGAGAGTGTTGACCTCATTTTCGTATTGTATTCCTTACCTTTAATCTTTGCTTCGGATAAATTATAAGTGATAGCTCTAAAGGAGCTACTGTGATGATTGTTCATGCTATTGCTTTATATTATCAGAAGGATATTATTCTTGCTTGTTGTTTTGTTGACCTTGCTCCAGGTCACATGTAATAACCCTGAGAAAGCTATAGTGAAGGTTGCAGAAGGCAACGTGCTAAAGGAGAAACCTTAAATGAAGAAATCATCATTGGAAAATAAGAAGGTGGCTTGCATAAGCTAAAGGGTCACTCAAAAGCTTCCATGACCCACGCCATTGAAGAATCCATGTGAACTTTGGCATAGAATATTAGCTCACATCAACTACAAGGCGCTACCATACATATGTAAAGTGGTCACAGGTTTACCAGAACTCAAAGGTGACCATGAAGGCATATGCAATGGATGTGCACAAGGGAAGAACATCAAGAACCCATTTTCGAAGAAAAACAACAAGGCAGAAGGAGTCCTAGATCTCATTCATTCAGATGTGTGTGGCCCAATGCCATCATCCTCCATTAGTGGGAATTCAAAGCCTTGATAGAGAATCTTTCTGAGAGAAAGATCAAGATACTCAAGTCAGATAATGGAGGATAATACACCTCAAAAGAGTTCATGAACTTCTATAAAGATGTTTGGATCAAGAGGGAACTCACTACTCCCTATAATCCCCAACAAAACAGTGTAGCTGAATGAAAGAACAGAACAATAATGGAAGCTGTGAAGACTATGATCCATGATCAAGATCTTCCTATGTGCTTATGGGCAGAAGAAACAATGGCATCTGTATATGTGCAGAACCGATTGTCCCATATTGCACTTGGGCTCAAGACTCCGAAAGAGATGTTCACCAGAAAGAAGCCAGAGGTAAGCCATCTCAAAATATTTGGCTATCCATTTTTTATTCATATACCTAAAGAAAAGAGAAACAAGTTGGACCCTTCAGGAAAGAAGGGAATATTTGTGAGATACTGTGAGGTCTCCAAGGCCTTCAAAATCTATATACTAGGTCAACATCACATTGAGATCAACAGGGATGTGACCTTTGATGAAGATGCAGTGCTCAAGAAATATAAACTATGCAAGCTTGAAGAGGTATATGAAGAGGAACCCGTAATCATGACATGATAGAAGTTCAAGAACCTCCTCAGATTACAATCATCCATAAAAGGAATCCATCTTGGGCTAGAGAGCTTATTCAAGATGGAGAGAAGTATGGTGTTCCCAAAGGAGCCATGAGACAGATGAAAAGACCAAATACATTCTCCAGTTATACAGATTTGATGTGCGATCTTCTAGAGGAGGAGCCTACCTGCTTTGAAGAAGCCATTCAGAGGAAAGAATGGGCAGTTGCCATGACAAAGGAATACCAATCCATAATGAAGAACAAAGTATGGGAAATAGTTCCCAGACCAAAGAATAAATATGTGGTATCCTCCAGATGGCTCTTCAAAATAAAACATGTTGCTGATGGAAGTATTGAGAAGTATAAAGCAAGATTTGTCACTCATGGCTTTTCCCAGAAGGAAGGCATTAACTATGAAGACACATTCACTCCTATGGCCAGATACACTTCGATCAAAACCATCATATCTCTTGCAGCTAAGATGAAGTGGAAGTTGCACCAGATGGACGTGAAGACAACTTTCCTAAACGGTGTTATTGAAGAGGAAGTGTATATAGAGCAACCTCAAGGATTTGAGGTTGAAGACAGGAAGTCTCATTTCTGCAGATTGAAGAAAGCCTTATATGGATTGAAGCAAGCTCCTAGAGCTTGGTATGGCTATATAGACAGTTTCTTGACGAGCTTAGGATTTACCAAGAGTAAAGCAGACTCTAATCTCTACTTCAAAATCATGAACAATGAGCCAGTAATCTTACTACTATATGTGGATGACTTATTCTTAACTAGAGAAGAAAATCTCATCACTGAATGTAAAAAGAGACTTGCCTCAGAATTTGAAATGAAAGACCTTGGCCTAATGCATTATTTCTTAGGTCTTGAGGTATGACAGAGTCCTGAGAGGATCTTCCTTAACCAAGGGAAGTACACGATCGAAGTCTTGAAGAGATTCGACATGTTGGAATGCAAGCCCATGAATACACCCATGGAAGCAAAGCTGAAGCTGTTGGTCGATACTTCGTCAGAATTGATTGATGCCACACTGTACAAACGAATTATTGGATCATTGATGTACCTGATGAACACCAGACCAGAAATTTATTTTTCAATGAACACCTTGAGTCAGTTTCTGGTAGAACCCAGACGTGTTCACCTAGTGGCTGCAAAACATGTGATGAGGTACCTTAAAGGTACAATAAATTATGGTCTCAGTTATGATGGAGATCATGATTTCACATTGAGTGGATATACTGATGCAGATTGAGCGGGAAGTGTTTCTGACAGGAAAATCACTTCAGGATGGTGTTTCAGTTTGGGATGAACTATGATCTCATGGCAGAGTAGGAAGCAATCTAGTATTGCTCTCAGCACAGTGGAAGCAGAATACATTGTTGCATGTTCGGCCAGCTGCGAAGCTATATGGCTTTGAAAGTTTATGACCAGCTTATTTGACTTAGAGATGAGAGCAACCTTGATTCTATGTGACAACCAGAGCTGCATAAAGATGATAGAGAATCCTGTATTCCATGACAGGTCGAAGCACATAGAGATATGTTATCATTACATCCGTGACATGGTACAGAGAGGAGCCTTGAAGCTCCAGTACATTAGCACAGATGAACAGGTTGCTGACGTGTTGACCAAGCCCCTATCTTGTGTGAAATTGGAGTACTTATAAGATAAGCTTGGCATAGTCTGAAAGGACCTTCCTCGAAAGGGGGAGTAGTTGTGATGTTCCTTGCTTCTGACCTAGTTGTTAGATGTAAAACAAGATTTGATGTCCCTTGCTTCTGACCTAGTTGTCAGACATAAAGCAAGATGTGATGTTCCTTGCTTCTGACCTAGTTGTCAGACATAAAGCAAGATGAGATGTTCCTTTCTTCTGACCTAGTTGTCAGACGTAAAGAAAGATGAGGTGTTCCTTGCTTCTAACCCAGTTGTCAGACATAAAGAAAGATGATATGTTCCTCGCTTTTTACCTAGTTGTCAGACATAAAGCAAGATGAGATGTTCCTTTCTTCTGACCCAGTTGTCAGATGTAAAGCAAGATGAGATGTGTTCGTTGCTTCTGACCCAGTTGTCATATGTAAAGCAATATGAGATGTTCCTTGCTTCTGACCTAGTTGTCAGACGTAAAGAAAGATGAGATGTGTACCTTGCTTCTGACCTGATGGTTGTGATGTAAAGCAAGATGATATGATGAGACTAGCACTGAGCTTCCGACTGGATAGTTGTGACGTAAATCCAGTCTAGTATCCTGCTTCCAACTGGATGGGTGTGACGTAAAGCAGGACAAGTATCTTTCTTCCAGCTTGAGTGTTGTGACGTAAAGCAAGACGATGAGATGAGACTAGTACTGTGCTTCCAGCTTGATAGCTATGACATAAAGCCAGTCTATTATCTTTCTTCCAACTTGAGTGTTGCGACGTAAAGCAAGACATTGAAATGAGACAAGTATTGATCTTCCAGCTTGACAGCTGTGACGTAAAGCCAGTCTTGTATTATGATGAGCCAGCCTTGTGTTGTGATGATGATGATGTATCAGTTTTTATACTAATACATATTGATGTAGATGATAATGGCATTCCTTTGAGAATGATGATACTGCTGATGAAGAAAACTTTCGATGATTTATAGATATGCCAGTCAGTGTTCCAAGATGATATTGATCATGTTGTCCTCTCACCCACTTGATGTTGTTGATGATGTTGTCCTCTCTCTCTCGCATGATGTTGCTGAAGAATACCCTTCTTGTTAAGGGGGAGTGTTGAAATAATGTAACTACAAAGAGTATTATTATTATTATTTGATTTATTATTCATTGGATCAATCCCCATTGTGGATTGATCTTGTTGGCTATTGTAATAGGACCAAATCCCCTTTTGCGGATTGGTCAAATGTTAATTATAATAGGAAGAATAAGAAATCGACCCCAGTGGATATTAAAGAGGCCCCAAAATGTAATTAAGGTGGTTATAACCACCCAGTGGGAGAAGTCGACCCTACCAGTGAAGAGACACTTCACACGTGCCAGTCTAATATAAATAAGGAGGCTAGCACCTCACTTAGACACACAACTCACTTGCTCATTTGAGAGACAAGTTCAGATCTGTTGCTAGAGAAGAAGGAGAGAGAGAGTGGCACATATCTGGTTGAGGACTTTTTGTATTAGTCTAAGAGATCTCTTGTCATTGTATTGGCTATCTATATTAAGGAATTTTTGTTGGGTCTCCTTCCCCTAGAGGGTTTCCCAGGATAAATGTTGTGTCTCTTGTAATTGTGTATTTCTCAGTGATCTTGGATTATGCTATTGTTATCTAATGAAATGAAAACATCTATAATAATGTCTTAAAAATTAACAGACATGTGGCATCGGATCATGAACTTCGGAGATTTACCACTTCGTAGAATTCACGTGGTGGTTGTTTAGAATTTCTCGAACTTCCAGAGCCCGAAATCTCTGTGGGCCATTTATCTTAAAGGAGAGTGTGGATCGTTGATTTGCAAGGGGACACATGGGGGATGGAGCTTCACTTCATTAGAAAATCACTCCGAAGGTTTGTGGCATTGGAGACTCTAGAAACACCTAAGCACGGAGTCCCGAAGTAAATAAGAGTCGTCAGCACTCTGAGGGTGTGTGGTGTAAGATCATGAGGTCCAGAGACTTGGTACTTCGGTTGACTTGAGGAGAAGTGTTTTGGAAAGGCATCGAAGTGTCTATTTCCCCTCTAGCCTATGATTTAGTCGAGGATCAAGCCCAGTCGTTGGATTGGTTGGTGGATGGATCTCCACCATAGATTTAGGAATGTTGGAAGCTCTGGGATATCGAATAACTTAGGATTAATCTTATTGAGTTGCATCCACATGAAAGAAACATATCCCCAACCAATGAACACCCGAGGAACTTGGGAGAGGTATATATGCCATTTCTGATCTTGGTTTTGAGCATGGAGACCATGGTTGGAAAGTTTTGGACGAGCATAATGAAATAGAGACCCCGAATGGAGGGTTTGATATAGTTAAGGAAAACGAAATTGTGATGCCCCACCCCTTAAAAGAGCACCTAGGGGTCCGGTGTGTTACAATCAACAAGTGTATCAATCTTAGTGTGCTTTGATATAACTTGTAAATGAAACAGTTATTTTCTTTTCCTTCTATTAGCATTGAGAGTCACCCTCAGATTGCGGTAGGATAAGACCATTACCCATCAGAGTTTTGGTGGATGTTGGTTTTATATGAGTGGAGGTCAATGGACAAAACTCAAAATATTAATGATGTTCAACACAAAACTGGACAAGAAATGCATAGGGAAGTGAGGGACACATTAACTTCAGTCAGTGAATTGAGTTTACATGTGAGCAGAGGGAATACTTAGTGATAAAGGTGAATAAGACTGCTATGGGCATCAGGCTTTCAAGCGGCTTGGAGAAGAAAAAATCAGACTCAATATCACTCTTAAGCCCAGGTTTCATACACTGAAATATGTCCAAAAAACACAGTCACAATAGCACAATGATCAAACCTACATCATAATGCAACTACAACAACTCGAATGGATCCTCCATGCCCGAGCCATTCAATGTAAGAGGGAAAAGGATAAAAAGGAAGCTGACTAAAACTAGTCATGATACCACTGTAATCAAACCTACATTACAAAATAATAACAACCCTTGATTGGATACTCCATGCCCGAGTGTTTTAGCACAATTCTTACAGAGAGATGAAAAGAGGTTGACTTTTATTAATCTGAAAGTTTCAAATTCTATACATCACGAGAGGATAGTTCTAGTATCAAAACATTACAAAATAGGGAGCTCTTCTCAACCAATTGACGACCTTAACAAAATATCAAAACTACCTACTTATACTCAGAACTTCCCACCACTACTAGGGACACGATCTAACCATTGCATTCAAGGCCTTTCATCTGTGTCTTCTCTGTCAAACTACGCATGTATTCTTCTGTCAGATGAAAACTTAACTTAGCATGGGCCTTCAGGAAAAATCATCCATCGAGGGGGCCTCTGGCTGGCAGCTCTATCTGTACAACCAGACCCTCCAAGATTTCCATTTATGGAGTGAGTTGAAGTTTCAACCAGCACTCATTTTTCGTTTACTGCTTCTTCTCAGGATCACAATGAGGCTAAATGCCCAGGGGTTGTTGTGTGTTGTTGGCATCTCTTTACTATAAGTCCTATGAAACCTGCAACCTTCCTCTTTTGCACTTCTAAAATCTCGAGCTTCAGGTGCCATCTCCTTCTTCATCACTCCTTCATGCTTGTGACCTTGGGCTGTGACCTAGCGCTTATCCCATATGACACTTTGGGATTTCACGCTTCGGGAGTCTTCACATCATTTGTTTCCAGACTTCCTGATACCCGAGTAGGTGAAATCACCTTGCTCAGACCGATGGCCAGATCTGCTTCATGATCGATGGCTACGATTGCTTCTTCATGACTTTGAATAGGCCATCTCAATGCGATGGTTGCCAGCCTCTCCTTCTAGACCCGCCTTCCATATGACCTCAGGCTGTGACCCTGGGCCCACTCTCTGAGTGCTTCGTGAACTCATGTTGTGGGAAACTTTTGCATTGTTGATAGAAAACCTTTGATTCACGAAACTGTGAATCTGTTGATCTATCGCCACGTTCCCTTCTGGATCGAACAATCCATCTTTACTTCGCACTTCACGCTTTGGGACCACGGGACTTCAGTACTTCGACGGCTTAGACACTTTGGCAGCTTCGACACTTCCCATTTAAAAACTCATGAAGCTCATTCCCACAAAACTTTGAATCGGTTGCCACCTATCCCCCTAATATCGGACGACTCCCGCTTATTTCTGGCTTCAGGACTTCAGACCTTTGACGAAAAACCTTTGACGAAAATGGCTATAGGATCATGAATAATTTGATATGATTCAGGTTGTTCCTTTGTAAATGCCTCTCTGCTTGTCAATAAATGACCTCCTTGTTATTTCGAAACTAGCTCTTGATCATCAACAGTTGCAGTCTCTTCTTCATAAGAATGATCACAAGATCATTGTACAGTAGGTATTAAAGCATCGTAATTATGATGAGACAGGAACATATAGCTATCTATGCAATCAACCACTACTACATGCTCAAAATGGTCTGAAAACTGATCATAAGATTAATATGCATTCTTGTCCATAGAAAAATCTGCAAATATTGAAGAATCTGATTCCAAATGTGAATCATACCTACTTCCTTATTGTTTTTCCAGATCTGATTCATCTCCGCTATCTTCTTGTTTAGATTCTGAAATATACTGACAGTCTTCTTGTTTGGAATCTGAAACATACTGAGAACCATCTTGCTTATGTACATGCAATTTTTCAAGATATGCTGGCATACAAACCCCCTTTCTAGCCTAGATGTTCTCTTAGACTTCATCAGTATCTTCAAATAGGTGACTTAAAGATGAATATTTCCTTTCTCTCAGGAGAAGAACAAGATTTGAATGTTGAGCCATGACATAGTACACCATGGAAACAATCTCTGTGGGTCTGATATCCATAGGAATACTATGATAAACACTCTAAAAACTCTTGTTGAAGACAGCTAAGGCTTCCTCTTCCCCTCAGATCAAGGCATTAAAATCATCCAAGTACTGATCAAGGGAATTTTTCTCACCCCACCGCTTTACAAATTCATTGCATAGCTCAATCCAAGAACCAATAGAACCGGCTCCCAAACATTTAAACCACACAACAACATATCCAAACAAAGATTTTGAGAACAACCTCATGGCAACATCATCATGAACAATATCAAACTGATCAACAAACATCTCAAAGGCCTCCAAATGCCTCTCAGCTATAATATGATCCTCTCCAGAAAACCAAGGAAGATACTCAAAGGAATAACGAGGATACGGATCAAGGTCATGTGGCAGCCTTAAAGGTTTAAACATATTGTCTCTAATCTTAGCTTGAAAATGGGTGGGTTGAATATGAGTTTTAACAAGAAGATGGGTAGGATCGACAGTAATAACGAAAAGCATTGATATCTAAGAACGATTTGAATCATTTTTAACCCCCTCCAAGTCACAAGGGTGATCAATTTCAAGAGGAAATCCTATACAAATCTCACTTTTATGAATAGGTTGAGGTGAAGATACAAGATCAACATATACAACACAAGAAGAGGGTGTGTCTTCTTCTTCCAATGATGGATAAATAAAGGAAGGATTATTATCATCTAAATAGACAAAGAAAAGGATAATCTTGTTTATATGTAAAGGGAAGGAGAGAAATGAGCTGATAAAGAAGAACAATATTCCCTGAAGAAATTTCAT
Source organism: Picea engelmannii (assembly GCA_009831015.1). Lineage (NCBI taxonomy): Eukaryota > Viridiplantae > Streptophyta > Pinopsida > Pinales > Pinaceae > Picea > Picea engelmannii. Next base: position 322,874 of record ML784188.1, on the reverse strand, counting down.
AAACTGATACTTGGCCATCCCCTTCGGTATGGTCATATTTGTATCAGCAGGATCCTCCCCCATGGATTCTTTGATTGTCGAGTCGCCAAGTGCAAATTGCAACCTTCAGAATTAGAATTTCTTTGTTGTTCTATCCCAGGGAAATGTCTTCAATTCGTTACCTGGCAATGGAGACAAGAATGTTAGCACTGAGAGTCACCCTCAGATTGCGGGATAATAAGACCAGTACCCATCAGATTTTTGGTGGATGTTGGTTTTATATGAGTGGAGGTCAATGGACAAAACTCAAAATATGAATGATGTTCAACACAGAACTAGACAAGAAATGCACAGGGAGGTGAGGGCCACATTAACTTTAGTCAGTGAATTGAGTTTAAGTGTGAATAGAGGGAAGACTTAGTGAGAAAGGTGAACAAGATTGTTATGGGCATCAAGATTTCAAGCAGCTTGGAGAAGAAAAACTCAGACTCAAGATCACTCTTAAGCCCAGATTTTAGACAATGAAATATGTCCAAACAACACAATCACAACAACACAGTGATCAAACCTACATCATAATGCAGCTAAAACAACTCGACTAGATCCTCCATGCCTGAGCCATTCAATGTAAGAGGGAAAAGGATAACAAAAAAGTTGACTAAAATTGGTCACGATACCATTGTAATCAAACCTATATTACAACAACATAACAACCCTCGACTGGATCCTCCATGCCTGATTGTTTTAGCATAGTTCTTATAGAGAGATGAAAGAGGCTGACTTCTATTAATATGAAAGTCTCAAATTTGATACATCACCAGAAAACAATTTTGGTATCAAAACATTACAAAATAGGGAGTTCTTCTCAACCAGTTAATGACCTTAACAAAATATCAAAACTACCTACTTATACTCATAACTGCCCACCACTACCAGGGGCACGATCTAACCACTGCATTCAAGGCCTTCCATCTACATATTTTGTGTCAGAATACACATGTATTGTTCTGTCAGACACAAACTTAACTCATCATGGGCCTTCAGGAAAAATTGTCCATCGAGGGGGCCTCTGGCTGACAGCTCTGTCTCTACAACTAGACCCTCCATGCTTGCCATTTATGGAGTGAGTTGAAGTTTCAACCACCACTCCTTTTTCATTTACTACTTCTTCTCAGGATCGCAATGAGGCTAAATTCCTAGGGGTTGTTGTGTGTTGTTGGCGACTCTTTACTGTAGGTCCTATGAAACATGCGACCTTCCTCTTTTGTGCTTCTAAAATCTTGAGCTTCAGGCGTTGGCTCCTTCTTCATCACTCCTTCATGATTGTGACCTTGGGTCATGACCTGGTGCTTATCTCATATGACACTTCGTGATTTCTCACTTCAGGAGTCTTCACATCATTTGTCTCTAGATTTCTCAATACTTGAGTCTGTGAAATCACATAGCTCAGACCGACAGTCAGATCTTCTTCGCAATCGACGGTTGCGATTGCTTCTTCGGGACTCTGAATCGGCCATCTCCATGCGATGGGCACCAAAGTTTCCTTCTGGACCCGCCTTCCATATGACCTTGGGCTGTGACCCTGGGCCCACTCTCTGAGTTCTTCGCGAACTCACGTTGTGGGAAACTTGTGCATTTCTCCCATCAAACCTCTTATTCGGAAAACTATGAATTTGTTGATCTATCACCATCTGCACTTCTGGATCGAACGGTCCAGATTTACTTCGCACTTCACGCTTCGAGACCCCAGGACTTTAGTACTTCAGCACTGTTGTGCCTCTTTCGTCACCTTAGTGAGAAAAATAGAGGTGCTTGCAAGCTTAGTTGGGTTTGCTAAGTAGGACAGTTGTAAGGAAAAGGGTTAGAGAAATAAATATAAAAAAACAACTAAGAATTAAACTAAGAAATAAAATAACAAATAAACTAATGAACATAGGGACATAAGGAAAAAAGAAACAATAAGACCCATGTCACCGATGGTAAGGTTGATATTAGTGAAAGAAAACACCGAGAAGAAAGAAGACTATGAGTCCCTTCTTCCTCCAAAGGAGGGCTCTTGGACCCCCACAAATAAGCTCTTCTTGCAACTTTGAAAATGAAAAATGGTGAAAGAATTCTTTGCTAATCCACTCAAGGGGTGAGATGGATTGCCCAATGCAATGATGCTAGTATACTCTTGATGAGAATAGAGGATTCCTCAAGAGAATAGTGGCAGCATAACTTTTCTATTGAATTCCTTGAAAAATGAAGTGCATCCATGGCCTTTTTATAGCATTTCTTTGAGGTATTGTCCAACCAGTTTGTAGTGCGTAAAGAGGCTAATTAGGGCATTTCTAGATCTTTGAGCAGCCACCCAGTCGAATCCAGTCCATATTTGAGTGTCAAATCAACTTGAAAGCTGAACTAGAAGTGGGTGGGAGGCCGGCCACTCTCATAAATGCGTCGTTTCTCAGGTGCACGGATTTTTGCGACAACAGTCGTGCATCGGGCGCATGTGTGTGATTCCTACATTTCTATTTTGCGCATGTGCGTTCACCCTATGTATTCATAGCGCCTTTTAATTTTTTCACTGGTTGTATAATTTTTGAAACTTTGGAAATGATTTTTGTGGTAATTTTGGTCCATGGGTGACCTCATAACTGTTTAGTGATGTTGAATTCTTGTAACCATTTGCGGACGAAATTTCAGTGATAACAGATGCCCCCTGATGGATGAGGTTAGGAGCATACGTATAGCCGAAATCCATCAATTTTTCTTCTAATGAGAGTGTCATTGTAAGAGAGAATGATAGTGGGATTGTAAAGAGTTACCCATTGGAGGGAGAAGGGAACCTGTAGAACCCAACCTTCCATAAGGTGTGTAAAAATAAACTGTGTACAAACGAGGCAGGCATGCCCCATGCTCGTGTCATGTAACTCAAAAAGGAATGATGTGTTGATGTAGACAACTGTAGGGACCTCGAGGGAAGTCGTGATAAAGGTAGAAGACAATTATGTGGAGGAACATACTCTGAACAATAGGCAGTGACATCTATAAGAGATATCACGGATTCTATAGGCATTGATAGCCCAGCCAAATTCAGAGGACTTCAACAAATATAAGAAATAACTGCAATAGTCGCAAAGTAAGACCCACCGTAACATGAGAAAGTGTTGAAGTCGAATGTTACAGGGGTCAATAATAGCAGGGAGCAATAGTGGTTCTCCCTATGCCATCCGAGATCTCTCATTGGAAAGGTAATGAAAGTCAAGATATTGTCGCCCTTCTGGAAAACTGTGCTGATGTCGACAAAAGGGGGACGCGACTCCCAGAAGAAAAGGGCTTTGTGAAATCTACTAGGTGAGGTTAGGAACTGGAGAAGGTACATGGACGAAGTCAAGATGTAGGAAGACTCAAGACTGCCCTTGGTTGGGGGTATATGTGAGGTATAAGTGGCCGCAACCGTTCAACTAAGTTGAGTGTCAGGGGGACAACAAGACGTGGGATAAGTTGTGTTAGAGGCGAGACAAAGTGAACAAACTCAGAGGGCAGAGGTAAGTGGCCTATGGGATACTTGGAGTATATGGATGATGTCAACAAGGGTAGATGATAAGGGGTGCCCCAACCAAGGGTGACATGGGTTGCATTTTCCAAAAAAGGGAAGAAGGGTACCAAAGGTGACGACAAAAAGGTATGGAAATGTTGGAAATAAAGGCTTTTTACAATGTACCAAATAAATAAAGAATAATTTGGAATGAGTGTACAAATAAAAAAATGGGTGCTCCAATGTAATATGGTTGGCCCGGGTAGGGTGCAATTTTCTTGGAGAACTGGTGGAGGGTGGGGGCCCCATTGGTGGGTTTCTGTATGAGGTAAGTGAAATGAAGGGAAATTTGTAGAGGGGCAAACTAATTGTGGATGAAATGGAGGGTTCATGATACTGCAGAGGTGTAGTAAAAAATAGAACCTTGAAGAGACAATCTGGGAGTCCAGTGGGAAAGCTATCAAAATGAGGAGAAGGAGTATGTGGTTGATTCACTACATGATGTAAGACTATCAGGACTCCCATCCCTAAAGGGTTGAAAAACAACATGAGTATCAAAGTGAAAAAGGGTGCTATGAATGGGACGACTCATGTGGGGGAGAGTGATATCGGGTGATAGTACCTAAGATGCAATGGAGGTGTTGGTACTGCAGAGCCGAAGATGGGGATCCTAGAGGAAAATGTCAGAGGGTGTGATTGGAGATGCAATTGAGATTCCAAGGGAATGATTACATGCCAGTGCTGATTATATACCTGAAGGGGTGGCATTGATGTATGATGTCCAAGTACTTGCACACATGAAAACCAAATACCCGACGTGAACAATATCTGAAGAGACTCGACCATATGAGCATTTATTTGATAATTTTGAGCATGATCATGCGTACTTGGACGGGGTATGAAAAAATGGTGCCCTCAGGTGTCGGGCCATCGCATGCTCCTCTGGCGAATACCGAAGCAGATTTTGAGGATATTCGCCACCGCTTGGAGGCGGTGCTACAGGGCGTGCTTGAGGGCATGTGGTCACGTATCTAGGATGATGGCATCATGGAACAGTGTGTGGGAGTTCCACTACCATGGCAGGTCATGGTGCGGCGAGAAGCAGTATCAGGTGCTGCTATGACCGGACGGTTACCTCCCGATCCAAAGGGACCAATAGTGGGTGGGGGACCACCGCCTGAGGGAGGGGCAAGAGGTGGTGCTCTAGAGGCACCTTGAGTGTCACTCTATGTATTTTTTTATTTTTGTATATAGGCTGGTGAGCCCATTTTGTACCGAGGTGCTTCGTTGGCCTGCAGACGTTTTTATATTTGTAT